>SNQJ01S0193312.1:0-17768 GCA_010110895.2 Picea sitchensis | reverse complement strand
TAGGTCTTCTTACATCTGCCTTATTCTATTTTATTGAAAGGTCTTATTAATATTGACCTTTATTACATCTGAATACATTAATCTACCTATGTGCGGGTTAGGACCTTAACAGGTAAGGCCCAATTTTGGAGAAGGACAACTGGCAGGAAAAGCAGCACATGCAAGGAAAAGCCGCATGCAATGGAAGAAAGCATGCAAGGCGCACAAATAGGAAAACCTAACCATGTTAGGGTTAGGTTTTTGATAAGAGATTTTAATGGCTAATAAGATGGGAAAATAGTATAAATAAGAACCTAGGAGGTCTAGGTTGGGGGCTGTTCCATTTTTTAGCAGTTGAAAAGATTCCAAGATAAGTTTTGATATATTTTTGTAAGTTGTTGAGTTGTAGAAGAGTCAAGTAGATTATATATTGAGGGTTAGATCATAGGATGAGGAACCTGGTGTGATATAGTTCGCCTCATAGAGTTTGTTGAGCCTTTTTTTATGATTGTATGGTCGAATATATAGTGTGCTCAGTGCCATATTTTATAGCAAACCTAATAAAAGAGCCTAAGAAGCCAGATCTTTGTGGATGTAGGCTAGGAGGGGGTGAACCATGGTAAAACCTATGTGATGTGTCTTGTTTATTACATATTTACATTCTGACGATAGTTATATTATGAATGGATTAATGAATGATTCAGATAGATCTATTAGAATGCATGCATAGTCTTAACAGATGAATGAATATTAGGAATAACTGAGAGAATAATCAGATCAAGGCCTGAAGAATATCACATAGAATCTCTTATCCCCAATCCTTCCTAGACTGCAAGCACTTGATATTTGTAGTCACCCATAGAGTTATCTCAAGTGAGACTATGTAGTGCACTCTATGTGTTGTGTTTCCTTCTGGTTTACCAGGACGACTGATAGTTTTAGAGGGTTTTGTTGGAAACCTATTCAGATTTGAACCTGGGTCGGCCCAAGATGTAGATAGAAAGAGAATTATAACCAACAAATGGTTATGTTTCCAGATGGAACTACATGGGATTGAGTGGACGGGATCCATAAAAGAATCATGAAAAAAATAAAGGTTTAAAAGGAATGTTCAGGCCATGGAATCCAATGAAGGAAGAGATCGAAAGATGGTTGAAAACAAAGGAAATTGAGTTTGCAGAGAAAGATAACAGAAACCCAAAGATAAAACCATGCAAATATTTGGATAAATACATGTTTAGCGACTTTCATGAGGTATTTTTCTGTGATTTCCTACATGTATTATAGGAGTGGCTATTGATATTAAAATAAAACCACCCTAGAAATTGAATCAGACAGCTGGAGTGGAATCCTATGGAAATTGTTCAGTTACAACAAGTTAACAACATATTTACGCGCACAGTATATTTCTAGTTAGACAGTATTGTTGCAGGTTTTATCACCAAGTTTGCAGTAGATACCGTGAAGTCTTACATCGCAACAGAGCAGGAGTTTCTAAAAGGACCTAGAGGTAGGTATATCATGTCACTGTATACTTCAATCAATATTTTACTGTATGACAATGGTATGATGACAATGGAATCAGACAACTAAACTTCCCTGTGTGCATGGGGGAAGGGGGGAAGCACTGAAAAGAGGTGGAGAAATGGAGGAAGAGATGGATAAGGGAAATAAGGAGGAATTCATGTTTCCAATCATGATGGAGGAAGATCAGATAAAGAAGATAATGGCAACAAATGGAAATATGCGCAGTGGAGTACCTGACTAATATAAGATGAATAATAAGAAGAGATCCATAGATGATAGAGAGGGCTTGAAAAGTGATGAGGAAGAGGTATAGGATCTTCGAGCTGTGGATCAGATTGAAGAAATCATGCATGCAAAATATGAAAGGAATACATGAGGTCCAAGGGCAGGAATAGAAGGTAGAACTCCAAGCCAGATCAATGTCAATGTGGAACCCATAGCCAATTGTGTGACTAGTACACTAGAAAGAACACCACCATTTAGACAACTGAATTTTAGTGGAAGAAAAATAGCAGGAAACACATATAAACAAGAAGAAGCAACTGGAGGAGTCAGTTCAGGAAGTAGCAGTAAAATATATACACCATGTGGAGGTAGTAGTTAAACAGAGTTCATGATGGATGTACATGATCCCATGATCAGGTTACATAATTTCAGGGAGACGCATCAGAGAACCCTTAAAATAAATTATTTATCTGCAAAAAGATATCAGAAGCAAAGAAAATCACAGATGAGGACACAAAATTTGCGCATTTATCTATCATGCTAAGAGACCATGCACTGGATTGATACATGATCCTAGCTGTAAATAGTCCACCAAGAGTAACAAGAACTATTGCAGATGTGAAGAAACTACTAATAAATGAATTTCAGTAGCCTAGCTAAGATGATTAGTACATGAATGAGATGATTGAAATTAGGTAGAAACCAGGTGAGTCTATTTGGGAGATTGATTAGAGGTTTACGCATCTCAAAGGTAATCTGAAGTATGTCATTACTGACAGGCAACATAGACACCTCTTTGTGAATTCACTATTACCACATTTGAAATACCCACTGAGACAACATAAGTTCGAGAATAAGGCAGAAGCTTTGTAGGTAGCCTTACAACTGGAAGAGAACCAGTATCACAAGATAGATCTAGAAATACAGGAGTTGAAGGAGGATCTGAAGAATCTAACATTCCATCTTAACCAAAATAAGGGAAAATACAAAAGAGAAGTTGTTTGGTGTACCACATGTAGAATAGAAGGACACCATAAGAATGAATGTCCAACTTTCACACAGTACATGGAAACAAAAGTACCAAACCCTTTTCCTATAGGAGGACCATGGTGCAATATCTATAATACACATGGGCATGATCCATATCATTGTCCAATGATGCAGAAGTATTAGACAATACCCAAGAGTACATACTCCAAATTTTGCAAGTCAGTAGGTCATGATGATAAAGATTGTAGGACAATGGAACTGATGAGAGAAATGACTTCAGATACTTATAGGGTGCAAGAAGAAATGATGACAAGGTAGGTTGCACCTCATTTCAAATAGGTACCACCTCCATATAACAATTCACACCATCAGTATAACATTGTGCAACTACAATACAACACTGCGTAGCCACAATATAACCCTGCACAGTATAACCAGACACCTCAATACAACATCTCGCAAGGAGATAGAGCTGGATACAAAGGTGGAGGACACGGTAGAGGAGGATTTGGAAGAGGCAGAGGTCCAGTAGTGTGCCAAAACTTCCAACAACCATGACATTATGCAAGGGAATGTCCACTTCCACCAGCGACATGTATGTATTGTCACATAGCAGACCATGATACAGAGGATTGTCCGACATTATTGGGAAAAATCCAAGATAAGAGGAATTAGAACAATAAAAATGTCCAGTGGATTTCTGCAAAAGCCAGGGATGATAGAAGAAACATCAACATAGTCGTGTGAGGAGGCGCTAAGACAGGAGATGACGTAGTAAGACAAGATCCCGTGCAACACCAATGGGTGAAGAAAAATATTGAACCACATAAGAAGTTTGATGCATGAAAGGAAAAGGAGACATTCAAGGAGGCTATATAGGAGTTTCTCAAGAAGAATGTTTCCTCGACATCAATTGTGCAGCAAAATCATATCTCTCCTACGTATGGGATGCCTTCATCAATGGACCAAACCAATGAAGCAAAACCTTTAGAGAAAGTAAGTACCATAAATAATTTTCTTCAATCTTGTGTTAAGCTACTGAATGATCCACCATGTATCAAGGTTTTTCAAAATATGCTTGAAAGATGTAACGCAGAGGTGGAAGGGAAATTAGAGCAAAAAATAGTCAATCACCTCCATACAAGAAGGAGGACAAGCATGAAATTCAGAATTAATGCTAATATTGTGGATTTCAATATGGGGGATATTACATTGGACTTAGGCTTAGAATTAAATGTGTTATCCAAGAAGACATGGCAGTGTATGGCAGAACCCACACTAGGCTATTCACCTATCCAGTTGAAATTAACAAATCAACACAGAGTTCTACTAATTGGGAGACTTAAAGGCAGGGATGATTTTAAGGATGGAAATTTATTTTAAAATGTAGAAACCTTGGTGAATCTTACTAATCCTTCATATTCCAACTATAAATGTTTGGCAATAGTTTTGTAAAAATATTCAAATTTCTAGGGATTTTTTTACAGTTTGTATAAAATTTTGGCGATTTTTAAGGTAAAATAAGTTTATCCTATAGAGTTTGGGAGAATCATTTTTAGAATGGTGATTATTTTTTGGGGAAAAACCATGGAAAATTATCCCATGAGCAAAATTTAGCCCCCAAAATCATCCTTTCTTAAAGGGGTGACAGTAGATTTGGATGGAGTGTGCACTAAGGAAGATTTTGAAGTAATAGAGATAGTAGATGGCACAACACTTTATCCAAAATTGCTTGGACTAGATTGGGCATTTGATAACGAGGCCATAATCAATTTGAGGACAAGGAAAATGACATTAAAATCAAGATAATATAGAGTCTTTGCACCATTAGATCCATCAAAAGAAGAAAGGTTTGTAGAACCCACTTATTTAGATCTGGAGGAAATAAACCAATTGTACAAAACCACCACGTGAGAAGAAGATTGTGTTAACCCAACTACATATGGGGTACTTAGCTGGAGAAGCATCACATCATGTGATTCTGACTCAGATACAGGTTTATAAAATTGGCAGCAGAGACTACATGAAGTTTCTATAAGAAAGTGTGCAAGAATAGACCACGCAGTAAGATGGGTTGGTACAGAAATAAGAGAACTTCCCAGTTTTCATGGGGTAAATGACATAGAGGAATTTATGACAAAATATGAAGAGGAAGTATTAAAAAATTAGAGGCTCTTAGCCCTGGATATAACACTCAAGTCTACACCTGCAATATGGTGGGGTGTGCACAAAGAACAATTCAGGATAGGTACCAATGTAAACGATTATTGTGCATTAGATTCGGCATAGAACAAGGGAGGAATAAAATGAAGAGGTATTATGGGAAAGGAACACTAGCAGAAAAATTGGAGAAGTGCGTGACAATGGAGTATGACACCACCAAAGGAATGGCCTCATCACTTCATCCATACATTTGAAGGAATTCTAGAGAACTAGTATGTAGACCAGGAAATGTGCAAAGGAACTGCAGAATGGACAACATTACAACAAAATTTTATAGTAACCTTCTCATTTTAACATGAGAACCCCAAAATTGATTCAACACTAAATAAGATAAAAGGTGTAATATTTATTGATGAACCATAGGTTGAACTCATGACAAAGTACCAACAATAGAACAAATAGATAGTCAAAGAACTACTCTCATGCTATCATGTTGAAGAAGAGGCACTAGAGGAGTATGACCCACACAACATTAAAATTACATAAATTGAAGGAGAAAGAGAAGTGTTAGGTCCATCTATGGAATAAGAAGCATTTGTTGAACCAATTAAAGTGAATAAATTCAGCATTGGGACAACTGACAATCCCAATATGGCAAGTATTGCAGACTATTGGGATGAAAAAATAGTAGAAAGAATAAGAGAGTTACTGCACAAATACAATGACATGTTCCCAACAAAATTTACAGAGATGAAAGGAATAGAAGGAGATCTAGGAGAGATGAATATGCCTCTCGAACTTGAGGAAAAACCTGTCAGACATAGACCTTACAAACTAAATCTAGTGTATAAGTAGAAAGTGAAGGCAAAAATTGACATAATGTTGGAAGTTGGTATCATTGAATCAGTAGAGGAATCTGAATGGATAAATCCTATGGTAGTGAAAGAAAATAAAAAAGGGGGGATAAGGATCTGTGTAGATTTGAGAAAATTGAATGATGCTCGCTTACATGACCCTTTTCCTACCCCTTTCACAGATGAGGTATTAGAGAATGTGGGAGGCTAGGAAGCATACTCATTTACAAATGGATTCAGAGGCTACCATCAAATCAAGATAACTCCAGAGGACAGGTATAAGACTACTTTTTCTACAGAATGGGGATCCTACAAGTACACAGTCATGCCATTTGGGATAAAGAATGCACCAGCCATATTTTCAAGAGTAGTCATAGCTTCTTTTAAGGAATTCATACATCAATTTCTAGAAGTATATCTGGATGCATGGATTGTATATAGTTTGTTAAAGGACCATGTGGAAGTTTTAAGGTTAATGTTGGAAAGATGTAGGAAATGTCAGATATCATTGAATATCAAGAAGTGCATTTTTGGGACACCTTTTGGAATATTGTTGGGACATATAGTGTGTAAACAAGGTTTATTAGTGGATCCTGCAAAGATTGTAGTCATTGTTAATTTACCACCACCAAAATTAGTGCGACAGTTGAGAGAAACACTGGGACATATAGGCTATTATAGGAAATTTATAAAAGGGTATGCCCAGAATACTGCGCTGATGGAAAAACTATTAAAGAAGGATATCATATTTCAATGGAATGAGGAGTGTCAACAAGGTTTGGACACCTTAAAAGAAAAGATGGTCGCATCACCTATCCTAGTATTCCCGGACTGGGAAAATACATTTCATGTGCATGTAGATGCATCAACCATAACACTTGGAGCAATTCTGATGTATCCAGGAGCAGGGGATTTAGACCATCCTATATCCTTTGCAAGCAGAAAATTGTCAGAATCAGAGCAGAATTACAACACCACATAAAGAGAAGACCTATCTATGGTATATGCACTTCAGAGGTTCAGACACTACTTATTGGGTAAGCAATTTAAGATGTTCACATATCATTCTTCCCTAGAATATTTAGTCAACAAGTCAGTGTTGGGGGGGAGGATCTGTAGATGGTTGTTGTTGTTCCAAGAATTTGATTTTGAAGTGATAGTCAAACTAGGGAAGTTGAATGCAGGACCTGATCACCTATCAAGGGTTACTAATGGAGAGGAACCTACCAACTTGGAAGACAACTTCCCTGATGCGCAATTTTTTTCAGTACAAGTAGTTGATGAATACGTTGCTGATATTATTGAATACTTAAGTACAAGAGCACCACAATAATTTCGCACTACGTAGAAGAAAAATCTGGTACTCTGAGCTGCAGACTATCAATTGATTTCAGAACACTTATATAAAATGGGTACAGACAACATTTTGAGAAGGTGTGTAATAGAGCATGAAAGGCCTAGAATTTTCGTAGAATCTCATGAGGGAATAGTTGGAGGACATAATGTAGGAAAAGATAGAATGCAGAAGGTATTGCGTCCAGGGTTATGGTGGCCAACAATTCATATAGATGCCAAGGAATATTTCCATACATGTGATGTTTTTCAGAGGGTTGGAAAACCCAACAGAAGGGATGAGATACACCTAATACCACAAGTAACTTTGTAGGTATTTGAAAAATGGGAAATAGACTTTGTTGTACCAATCGATTCACCAACAAGAAGGTTAGGATCTAGATATATCATTACTATGACAAAATACTTAACAATATGGGCAGAAGCAGCACTAGCCAAAGACTACAACACAAAGACAACAACACACTTCTTGTTTGAGCAAGTGATCACCAGATTTGGATGTCCAATAATTTTGATGAGTGACCAAGGTACTCAATTTATCAACAGTACTATCAGGGATATGACTGAGGAGTTTGAATTCTATCACCAGAAGAGTACACCATACCATCCCGAGGAAAATGGAACAATAGAAGCTTTCAATAAGATCTTGGAGAGCACTCTGACAAAGATCTAAAATGTCAATAGGGATGATTGGGACTTGAAAATACTAGTAGTACTATGGGCATACAAGACTACATTTAAGAAGTTGACAGGACAAAAACCATTCATATTGGTGTATGGGTAGGAAGCAGTAGTACCATTAGAATTTTTGGTACCCAGTTTGCGCGTAGCAACAATCACCAACATGATAGAAAGAGGCACAATAAAGGAGAGGTTAAATCAACTAATGGAGATGGAAGAGGATAGGATTCTGACATGATTTCACCAAGAAGTACAGAAAGAAAGAGACAAAGCCTGGCATGACAGACATATAAAGAGGAAGATCTTCAAGGAAGGAGACCTAGTCTTTCTCTATGACAGTAAATTTTTTCAACATCCTGGAAAATTTAGAATGCATTGGCTCGGGCCCTACGAAGTAAATACTATCACAGATGGGGATCAATACAACTAAAGGATCTGGAAGGAACGAAACTAAAAGGAATGATCAACCGGAGTCGAGTGAAACTGTATAGGGATAGTTGACCACCAAAAACTTAAAAGTTACAACGCAGTAAGAAACCATGTACATAGTGTACTATAATAGAGAGTAGGACAGAAAAAGAATAAAAAAAATAAAAAAAAATTAAAAGGAGAAAAATAAGGAAAAAGAAATAAAAAATTAGAAAACAATGAAAATACAAAAATAATAGGGAATATTGTGCGCAGAGAGAGTGGACTCAGCATGACAAAAATATAAATGTTTTCACACAACATATGGTTGACAGAAATCAAAACACCACACACTAAGGAAAAATCACGGCAGAAATGCACAACGCACTTAAAAGTTTAGCGCACAGGAAAAGGGACCAACGGTCAGAAAAATGAAAAATGATGGTTACAGTAAAAAGGCGTGAATTGGGGGCATTTATGAAATTAAATGAAGCATACTCGACAAGCTTCATAGAATTAATAGTGGCCAAGGAAGATTCTCCAAGAAGCTTCATGGAATTCATGGCACCCTCTATATAAAGGGGAAATGTGGGAAAAAAAACACTTATTGTGAAATTGCAAACTCACAGATCTTGAGAGCACATAGACAACAGGTGAATAGGCGAGTGCACAGTGCGAACTAGTCGAACTCTATTCAGAAAAATCAAATAGTACCCACTATGGAACCACCAAATATTGGCGCACCAAGCCAAATTCAAGGAAAAGAAGAAGCAGTGTAATATATCAGATATAAAAAGTATGCAGAACAAAAATAAAATGCTAGAAATGGCATAATAACAACAATATAACTAGAACAATCACCACAATAACACTGAAATGATACGAGAATAACAACATAAATAACACTTTGATTCTGAGAGCAATGTTCACGGGCCTCTTCGAGGGGGAAACCTCCAGTCGAGCAGAGCTCTATTACAATGATATCCAATCTAGGGTTCTCATACCCTCGACTCCTATTTATACTAAATATGTCTATCAAAAGAAGCATCTAGAGGAAGATCCTTCTAGAAGCAGAAGCTTATATTAGGTCTTCTTACATTCGAATTATTCTATTTTATTGTGAGGCCTTATTAATATTGACCTTTATTACATCCGAATATATTATTCTAACTATGTGCGGGTTAGGACCCTAACATGTCCTCCCCCTTAAAAATAGCCTTGTCCTCACAGCTTGAGATGTGGAAATGGCTACAGAATGGTAGCTAGTTCCCAAGTGGCATCTGCTGGAGTTGTATCTTTCCACTAGACTAACACTTCCTTGATGGTTCTCTAATGCAGGCGATGCTCACGCTGGTCCAAAACTGCTTGTGGTTGTAGCCAAATGGATCCTTCTTCATCTAACTCAGGAAGGTTGGTTTGAATTTGGCACTTAGTTCCAATCACCTTCTTTAAGCATGAAACATGAAAAACACGATGTAGCTTAGAATGACTAGGCAAAGCTAATTGATAGGCCACCTATCCCACATGCTTGAGAATGGTATAAGGACCATAAAATTTGGGCACTAGCTTCTGAAAATGCTCGGCCTTGAGGAAATTTTTCTTGTAAGGTTGCAGTTAAAGAAACACTTGATCCCCTTCTGCAAATTGATGTTCAGAGTGACCTTGATTTTATTTTTTCTTCATGCGATTATGTGCCATGACCAAATTCTCTTTGAGGGTACGAAGCATAGCCTCTCCAACTGTAAGCGTTTGGTCAACTGCCTGGACCTTCGAGACCCCAGGTAAGTATGAGAGAACTGAAGATGGCTTTTGTCCATATACCGCTTCAAAAGAAGTCATGTGTGTAGCAGTATGGTATGAAGTGTTGTACCACCATTCAGCTAGGGGTAACCATTGAGCCCACTGATTCTTCTTTTCCGAGGCAAAACAACTCAAATATGTTTCCAAACACTTGTTGACAACGTTTTTTTGACCATCAGTCTGGGGATGATAAGTTGTGCTGAGATGCAATTGGGTGCCTTGTAGCTTGAACAGTTCTTGCCAAAAATTGTTGGTGAAAGTTGGGTCACGATCATAAACAATAGAATGCGGCATGCCATGAAGATTGAAGACTTGATCCATGAAAATTTGAGCCACCGTGGATGTTGTAAATGGGTATTGAAGAGCACAGAAATGAGCATACTTGAAAAGGAAATCAACAACCACCATGATGACTGATTTATTTCCCGATTTGGGTAATCCTGTAATAAAATCCATACAGATATCCCTCCAAATAGTAGGTGGAATCAGAAGCAGTTGTAGTGTGCCTAAAGATTTGACTGTTTCACCCTTGTTACTGTTGGAGTTGCCTTTGTTTTTTAGCCTTTTTAAATTTTATATCTTAATTCTCGAAGTCGAAAGCTGGTTNGCAAGCAGCGATGGTTATCATACTCTTAAGGCAAGATTTATTTTTTAATCATTTAAACAAATCTCCGCTTTTATACCTCGGGATGTCGCATGTCGGGAGTTATAAATCACATAGTTTACAAGCCCTGAGGAGAGAAACGGAGAAATAGTTTTAAAAGTTTACCCAGGTCAGTACCGAGAGTAAATGTTTTCTAAGCCATAGTCAGGCACCGTCTGGATTTCGCGTCTCGACATTTTCTCACTACAAAAGCCTCACTGTCATAGCTCTGATAGCCGAAACCACGAGACTCTTGTTTTAGTAACTCGGGTTAATGTTAAAGGTAAAACGTTTAGTCATGGTTAAGCTCTGTAGGAAATTCACAACCCGACATGTTTTTCCCTCAAAATCTATACCTTCAAAGCCTCGAGTTGCGAACTCACGATATAAATAAAAACGTGATTAATTAAACACTTAATCCGGTGTTATCTCCTAATTTAAATAAATCACGTCATCTTGATATCGCGATGTCGTGAATCGACACATGCTCCTCCTAGAGGCTATACCTTCGAAGTCCCGAGTCGCGAAGTCGCGATATAAATAAAAACATGATTAATTAAACATTTAATCCTGGTTACGACCTTGTTTAACTAAAGCTAATCATCGCAATATTGGGTTTTAGAGGCTCGAAGGGTTAGAATGAAAACTCCCAATAAGGCGAACGCCGAAAAATTGTTTAAAGTTTAAGAGAACCTAATTAATAAAGCTAAGCCAGCATAATCAATGTTTTAATACGAAAAATTATATGCACAGTCTACGAGGAAATTTCAATTTTTCCTTGCGCCAACTTACATTATGAACCGTCAAAATTTATGACAGTTAATGGAAATGAGGCGAAGCGACAAGTAAGGATATGGTTTTTATTACTAAATATACATTTAAGAATGATTTGACCATTATGTTCCTAAGGATGAGCAAGTTTTAAATTGTCTAAGATATAAATCTTTTATTTGTTGTCACAAAACTCATTTCTATTCTACATAGAGCAAACTTTTCTTAAGCGAACTAATTTCTGTATGTATACATATTTTTATCGCAGAAGAGCTAAATCAGAATCCCCCGATATGGCCCTGCGAAAAGCGTCTAAATAAAATGTTGAGGTTTCAAGACAAGGTTCAAACAACATTTCTAATACTTCACCTCGAAGTGTCGACTCTGTCCAGACCTGGTCATATATTTCTGAGGTTATACAGTCCAAATTGGTAGATTGTTCGGATGATTCCAGTGACAATGAGAAGGACGACTTGGCCACCGAATATAAGATCGTTGTCTAGGATGAAATGCATAAAGTAGTGGCTAGGCCACATCTACTCCCTTACTATGATATGGTCCAGTGGGCATTAGACCATGTGGATATACCAACCAGAACCATTATCAATGAGAAGAGGGTCACCATTGGGACTTTCAGGCCAGAACAATTACAGGCTATGTACAAGTTGCCAAATGCGTCAAACTTCACATACAATGCAGAGTTTCTAGAGAATTTTAAATAGAAGGAATGTGTGAAATACGACAAGAGTCTATCTGATTTAATCAAGGATTGAGTTTCGTACCCTGCGAAATTCAGGGCAGACATTAATGGTGTCTATTCCATCTCTTCTTTGGAACCATAGTTCAAGTATATAGCTATGATGACCTACATATTATATGGGAGAGAGAAAACCACGCATTTCTTCCTCCAGTGGGTGCCTCTAATACATACAGTCGTCGAAGGATGTTCTTTCGACTGGGCTAAACCATTGTCTGATAGTTTGACCAGTTGAGTTACAAATATCGAGCGCAGAAGGTGAACGGGAAAACCGCTTCATTCCTTATGTCCACGTATATCATGGATGCAATGTGTTTCGTAACACCTTTTCCCTTAATGAGCTGGATTTGGACTCCAATGGAGGTTTAGCCCATCCACGTCTACCATGAAAATCTTTGGGAGGAAAAAGCTTCAGATTTCGTGTATGAAATTTTTAACTAGGTAATGGTACCACTGCATGTTACTATTTTCAGCCACCCACCACCCAGGATCTCAGACAACATCATGGTAAATCTGAGTAGTATAGTCGACTAGTATGTGGAAGCAGAGTTTTCATATATCAGGGTCTTTGGTTCTTCTGTTCCTCCGCACGCCTTACCATTATTCATACTCGATAGGCTAGCTTATTGCGAGATCACTAGGAAAATAGTACTCGGTGGCGTAAGTAAGGAACTTAAAGGGTATTCGAAGAAGATATGGCTACCATTCCCCATTCATTTGAATTCATATTTTTTGTTAGATTTCGGGCATGCAAAAGCTGAGGTAGTAGCCCTAGAAGAAATTAAAATGGTTCATATTGAATTTAAGAAGCACGATCCACACAGGATTGTGAGTAATCACTTAGCTAGTTGTGGACTTAAAAGGTTTGAGCATGAAAATTCGCCTTAGGATGACATTTTCTGAGGCACGAGATCTTATGCCGAGGTTTTGGCTCGGATACAAGACCTGTCTGTCGAAGAGAGGGACGATGTGTTAAAATTCCATGAAAATTAGCGGAGTTGCCTTCCCCCAGTATTACAGGGTGAGAATCCAATGGCAGTAGAGGTGCAACAAACAGAAGCCGAAGGTTCCAAAGACTCAACACTCGGCTGAGAAAAACACCTGGACAAGGAAGAACAAACTGAGGTCTTGAAACAAGAAGTAAAGACTCCCAATCCGCAAAAAAAGCTGACCCCAGTTGTCACCCTGGGCCAATCATCGAAGCAGGTCGGAAACCCCATGGCCTCCATTACCCGCCTACATTCCACTAAAGGGTCCACGGACGCCGGTTGGATTTTTGGCGAAGAATTAAGACCTATAACTATGGATGAGCTTCCTCCAAATGAATTATTTTTTGATAAAAAGAGAAAAGTTGTGGTAAAAAGAGAATTCTATCAAGAAGTAGGATCAACAGCCAAGAAATTTAAGGTGTTGACCGACAGGAAAGATATGAAGAAAGAAGAGTTCGTGACTGAAATAGAAGGAACATTGGGAGCGTTTTCTATGGAAAATCAATACTTGGTCAGTGTGTTAAAAAATCAATTTCAGCAAAAGAATCACCTACTCAAAACGTTGGAGGCTAAATTAGCCACAATGGAGGAGGCTACCAAAAATCAAGAAAATACAATAATATAACAGGCGAGGATAGCTGATAAAAGAGAGATAGAACATCTCAAAGATGATTTCGAACAAGAAAAAATGGCGTTTAAGGCCAGCCAAATCCAGGTGGGCTAGCAAAGAGACTGGATAGAACAGCTACAATCCAGGTTAGAATTCGTCGAAAACCAGGCTGGACCTTTTTGGGTCGATTGTAATATAGGTTTTCTCCCCTAAGAATCAATATAAAGAAAATCCGAAGATTCTCGATTCTGTCATGACTGTGTTATGAGTTTGTTTCCTTGTATTTTATATTTAATTTAATTTCATATATCTGATGAATGTTTCGCTATAATTTAGTAAAACTTCTATTGTAGTGAATCAATTTTAGTTTTCTATATTGTTTACCGTTTTTCCTCTGTATCGGCTATCAGCATGTACAAGACCAATGAACATTTTAGATTTCTATATATATTTCATGCTTCATCAGATTATTTCTTTATCTTTTTCTTCTTCTATTTACAAGTGAGATTCTCCCTTGATAGGAGCCTCACATAATAGACAACTTAATGTTTTCTTACACCTCATACAAATTTATCAAAATATAACTCAGTTACAGGAAAGAGCCTTTGGTTTGCACCCTATCTTCACTACCAAAGCTATAAACTCTCCTTTATATGACCAAAATTGAGACAACATCTCAAAAAACCTCCTCGAAACTTTTCTCATTTCTCTGTTCCTTTATGATTGTCCCTGTGACAAGACAACCTAATATCGAACCTGGACTATGAGACCAAACACATATTTCCTTGAACCTTTTCGATATTATTATTAAAACAACCACTACCCAGGTAGAACGTGAACGATCATGGGTTGCGATTGAAAGGGACATAAACATCCAGGAACATTTGGAAGCTAAACAACGACAACCTAGAAATCAACCCTAGCTTCCCTTGCCGAAGGTTGACACTTATTCCTTCTTTACCCCTTACTCACTTTTGGATGCCTAGACACTATACTTCTAAGCCTTAAGTATAGACTCTGGAACAAAATCTTTTTGGCGCTGTTGCCGGGGACCGAATTTACAAAACCTTTTTCCCTGGGAAAACGACAGTTTTCGTTGAAAGTTTCACCCTTTGATAGTGACAAAAGAGTGAAAACCTTTAAAGGCTTTCTAATCTTTCACTTGGTGACTCCACAAATAATAAACTAGCATCTGGTCGAAAGAATACCAGGCAAAACATGGATGGTAAATAGATCATGCCCATTACTAATCCCGAGAATATTTTAAAGGTGAGAGGCTCTTTTAAGCCAACTGCTACAGTCTATCAGCTTAAAAACCCACAACGGAAGACCAAGAGTTCTTTTGAACCTTCAACTTCGCCCAGTCCACCTTTTGACACCAAGAATCTAACGTCGACCTGCTCCGAAGTTAGAGGTAAAATCCTTCCGATACCCCCCTTAGTACACAAAGGAAAAAGCCCTGCTGAAAATTTGTCAGTAGTTGATATACCATCGACTCTTCAGTTAAATTTCATGACCTCACCCAGTATCGAAGAATATATTACACACTCAGATTCCACACCCGTTGGTTCCCCTGATTACATCCATAAAATAGAAGTAGCAACCGTACATAGGGAACAACATAAGTAAGTGAGCCCGTACATAGGGATAAGCGGTTTAGATCGGATCAAGCCTTTATATATGTTATTTCTCCATACCCCACCTTTTGTGAAGAAGGAAGGTTCAGGAAAAAAAACTTGCAAATCTGAGGAGCCAAGCCCTCGCATTCCTTACCACTCATCCTTAGGTTTTTCGCCCCACAAAGAAACTAAAGAATCACTTTTAATATTCCATAACCCCCTTTACAACTTTCCACTAATATCGATGGCAGCCACCGGAGGAGGAGGGATAGGTGTTGTCGGAGGAGGAGGTGGGGGTGCTCCTGGAGGAGGAGCTGGAGGTCAAGGACCTTTTCCTGCTCCCAGAGTGTTCACTAAAGTGGTAGTGAGATATGCTCCTTTGGTCTTGCCCGTTCCTCTAAACGACCTTCCTGAGAATTATATAAAAAATTTGCCAAAATTTACCAGGGAAGGAGATTTGACCGCGGTCGAACACATACAATTCTTTGATAAATTCGCAGACATCCTAGGTCTCGAACATGAAGATGTGTATTCAATGATTTTCGTCCAAAATTTTGAAGGTCAGGTCCGGACTTGGTTTCAGAGTCTACCTACAGGATCTATCTTGTCCTATGATGCCTTGGAAGATGCTTTCCTTAGACAATGGGGTGAAAGAAAGGACCACTTATACTATTTAACCGAGTTTGGGTCTTTAAGAAAAAAGAATTCAGAAATAATTATGGAGTTTATTGAAAGATTCAACAAACTGTATAAAAAAATCCCAGCCGAGGTTAAACCGTCCCAACCCACAGCCAAAGTAACCTTAATGGGGGCTTTCGAACTAGATTTTTCACTTCTTTTATGGGAAAGAAGGGGAGCTACTTTAAACCGAATGCAAGATGACGTTGTGGAAATTGAGTCAAATATGATGGCTTCTGGTAAGTTAAAAGATAAAGTAGAAGAGGGAAACCAAGAAGCTAGACGCTTTAGAGAACAAGCAGGGCCATCAGGGTCTAATAGATACACAGATGACAAGGTAGAAGATATGGCCAAAATAATTAAGGAACTGTCTAATAAGATATCCAGGATGGAGCTAGAGTAGGCCAAAGCTGATTCTTTTGCCAAAATGGATTTCAGGAGGAATCCCAATCCCCCAAACCAACAAACATAGATAAAAAATGAGGATCAGAAAATACAAACTCCCCTAAAGAATGAAAATTTTATAGGAGGGAATGATCTCCAAGATTTCAGAGATTTGGATGATGATGTCACGAACTTGGGTGATGATTGTACACAACCTTATCTGACTAAAGAGGATTATGAAAAATCCCTAAACACTCAACAATCGTCTATTAAAGGTGAAGACCGAGATTATACCGACCTTTGTAGCTATCAAGAAGTAACTAATACGATAATGGCTGAGGTCCAACCTAGGTATAAATTAAGACCTAAGAGAAAGCCCATTTCAACTACTCAACCTAAGCAAATTATCCCAAGAGGTCAAACTTATGAGCCTACCCTGGAAGAAACAACGTTACCCAATAGCAAAGCGAAAGTGGAAAACATGAAAGACCTTGAAGTGAAGAAGGTTGACACCCAAACAGAGGGAACATAAGCGGCTAATACAAATACACCTTTGACCAAGACCAAGAGTAATAAGTTGGTCCAAACAAATAATTTGGAGAAGAAGGATTTTGAAGTCCCATTTAGAGAAACAGACAAGGTTAGCGGAGTTTTCAGTTTCGAAAATGAGATAAATAAAATTAAGATACCAATTCCTCTGGTAGAACTAGTGAAAAACCTAGTTTATCGAAAGAAGATTACCAAAGTGATAGGTGTTTCAGAGCTAGAAAGCCAGTCTGACGTCTTAAATTTAGAAGATGATAAGCTCAGTATCACTTTTGGTCCACATTTTGAAGGAGCCAGAGACACTGTTGCTCCCTTTTATATCACCTTAAACGTCCATGATCGATTGTTGCATAACTGCATGTTAGACTCCGGGGCCTCACATAACGTGATGCCTAAAATTATTATGGATAGACTGGGCCTTGAGATCACGATACCTTACGGAGATATCTACTCTTTTGATTTGAGAAGAGTTAAGTGCATGGGAATGATAAAGGATTTAGTAGTCACCCTGGCATAGGTTTCAGTTAAGAGCGTTTTGATGGATGTGGTTATTGTTGATATTCCCCCCAAGTATGGATTACTGTTGTCTAGGTCATGGAGAGCCAAGCTTGGGGGGTCTCTTCAACTCAATATGATGTACACCACAATTCCTGTGTTTGGTGGGCAATTTACTCGGTTGTATAGGGAGACGAGGTTAGCATATACAGTAAGCGACCCTCAAAATCCTAACAATTTCCCTATTTACATTGCAGATCAAGATTTATGAAATTGTATCTTATCTTTCGATGATG
>SNQJ01S0193311.1:0-11132 GCA_010110895.2 Picea sitchensis | reverse complement strand
TTTGGATTTGAACTCGTGGCCTCTTATGATGAAACACATGTTCTTAACCATTAGGCCCACTCAAGTTGTATGCTAGTTTATAATTCCATGTAGTCATTAGTGTTTGATGTGAGTGACCATTGATGACGAGAGGATATAAAATGGCAGGTAAAAATAAATAACACCACGTAGTTCCACACACTATTTTCTCTAGTCAAAATCAATGTGAGTTCTTATTACAACTAATGATGTATCCTTAAGAGTATGTGAATGTTGTCTCTCTTTCTTGGATATCTAATGCATACAAGGGATTTATGGAGAGGGTTTAGTTGTAAGAGAAATATTCATCATTTTCATCACATTCTCTTTTGTTGGTTCTAATAGTAATATTCAATGGATTGGATCAATGTTCTCTTTTTTGTTAACACTTTTAATATTTAAGGAGCTTTTTGTTCATCGAGTAAGAAGCCTGAAACCATGACTTTGATAATACGAGATTGTTCTTATTAGTTTTATTTTTCTTAATTGGTCTTGTATCATGTAACACGGTTGTTTATGATAGGTTTGTAAAGACACACACAATTGAGGGAACACCCAATTATTGATGTTTACATAGAAAATAATTATTAATGTTTATTTAGAAAATAATTGTGTTTTTTGCTTCAACTTGGATCTCAAATAGAAGACATATATAAAGTTGGGGATTGCATTCGATTTGTATAGATATTACCTTGTGTAGGATGAGGTTTAATTAACCTTAAAGTTTTCTTTCCAAAATAGGGTTGTCTTATCCAAATTATAACTATATTCTTAAAATGAGTTCATATATTCGGTTATTACATGCAATAATTGCAATGTAATAAGCTAGATGTGTAATACAATGAAGAATGAGGGAGATGTGTAGAGCTTGTTCCTAAAATTGACATGACATGTGATATAAGTCAATCCAAATTAATATTTTTAAAAAATAACAACCCAATATGGATGAGATGTTCAACATCCATACTTGTAAATCAAAATATATTTAAAAATGTAATGTAAAAAATAATAAATTAAAAAAAAATATCAAACATGCAAATCTATCTTAACTCAGAATCTTTTAAGCGCTAAGAAATTTATATTTAAAATTATTTTGATATTTTTCAATTTCATTCCTATAAAGATTTACTTGTAGAGTCTCTTCTACATTCTCTAACCTCTGCACCTTTGTTCTCTCCTTTAAAAAATGTTTACATTGCTATAAGTTTTTTTAATATCTTTCCAATTCCATTTATACACATGCAATCAAAGGAGGTTTTTTTGGTTTTTTTTCAACCTCAAGAATTAACTCATCCACTATTATCGATACTTCAATGCACATTCATACTTCAATGCACATGTATACTTCAATGCATGTGCATTCAATTTATCGATACTTCAATGCACATCGATACTTCAATGCATGCATGTTGTGGAATCCATCTAGGCACCTCATAGTGTATTATGACCATCCTCGCACTTTGTATTGTTGATCTCATTAAATCGAGTGGTTATTTGTCTTTGATTGAATTGCTCAGTATTCGGCCGAATTTAGCAAACTCACAAAGGTATACAGAAGAAGTATCGTCGTCTGTGGGAATCGAACCCACGACCACGTGGTTAAAAGCCACGCGCTCTGCCAGCTGAGCTATGACGGCCTGACTATAACAGTAAAATGAAAGCAGACTTAACCTCAATCTCTCCTGTCAACATCTGGCAGACTTAATGCCTATATCCAATAGAATTCAAAACTATTTTTCGGTATAATTTTACAAGTCAAAGTTCCAATAATAAGTCCGAAGGACTCAAGGGGTTAACTCTCGCGCTCCTTCCCATATCCAACGGTCACAACAGACCTTGGCTCTTCCCTAACAGATCTCGTTCGTTCGTCTTCCAAACAAAGGAACCTTCCCTTTTGATACTTCAATCTCGCTATTCTTCCTGAGCTTTGTTAGCTCTGAAAGGCTTAAGATCTTTGCATTCTTTCTCTTGAACTTAACGCTTGGAATAATTCTTTCACACACCCCTTACGCTCATTCGTCAACTCTATAACTTAAGTGGTTCTCGGTCTCTGCCTGCCTCGCAAAGAGCCTGTGCATATGTGCACTATCTCTCCGGAGATTTAACAAAATCCTTCCTCCAAGGGACTCTGAATGACTAGGAGTGTTGACATTCATACGTGAAACTATGCCCAAGGTCGATGAACTAACAGTTTGTGGCTCTATCTTAAGCCACCACAGGGTGCAAGCATTTACGAGTACAAATCATGTCAAATCCATATAATTTCTTACTTGCCTAATTACACAATAAAGCAGACACAAAAAGGGATACAATATAAATCATTAAGAAAACATATCCGTCCCTGCAACATTCATAGGATATCCAGCTTTAATTCACAATACCACTTAAATACACAAGATATGTGGTTACTTATCTATTACATGTGGTATCCAACTAACTGACTGTGGGTGTTTTTCCTTCCAGCCAACCATAGGCTCAGAGGCATTCATTATTAGTATTCTGGCCACCCCCATGCCAAGCCATGATATCACCAGGGAACTCTAGTAGTTTCTCAAGGATTCTTTCTATGTTTCAGCTTCTTCTCGGGTTCTGTTCTCTGCAAACTTTTAGAGATTTCTTTCTATGTCATGGCCTTGGCGAGGTTTATCAGATGCTCACTCAGCATCAAGCTCGCGACCTTTTGTTCATCATCCACTGGAGAGCTCTGCACATTCTCCTCTCTTTCTCTATCCCCCTATTTCCTTGTCTCTATTTTTTGTATATCTTTTTCCCAGGATGGTTCTCGACCCATCATGTTCCTTCTATCAGAAGGGAACTGAGGTCAGCTTGGTCAACCATGCCCAGTGGTACTTCAGGCTGACATTCTGCAGCTAGACCATGCTTCCATTCATGGGAGTGGTTGATATTTCAACCACTAGTCCTTTCTTCATTAACTAATTTATCTCATTGGGATCCAAAGGAGGTTTATTATCCTCGTCAAAGGGAAATTTTGGGGTTATTTGATATAATGAACCATCTCTTATAGTTTTCACATTCTTTCCTCTAGTGATATAATGGCCAGTACTTTCAAGGCTTCAACCCCCATAGTCAGTTATTGGCAACTCAAACAATAATACATTTACATTGTTCCCATGCCACAACATGGTAACCCTAATTAATGATTAATTACAAGTTGGGGGAAACAGGGGTGTTACACGAACTATCGAATCGGTGAATTCTAGGTATGCTATGAGGATCAACGGTCCCTTCTCTCTTTCAATATCAATGACACATGGTTACTTCAAGCCTCCATACCTATGCATTTATTCCCAATTTAACTCGGTAGGGACTACGCTGCCATACAATCCTTGTTATAAAATCTTTTGGTTATGTTTCTATGATATCAAACAACACAACATGGCTCTATTTGTTAAAGTTAAAGAATATTGGTGAAGCTCCAATTTAAGTCTTATTAAAATATTTGTGGACATAAATTTTTTATTAAAATATTTTTGGAGATAATTTTCCACTTCCAAATAGTGGGAATTATCTAAACCCAGCCATCTCCCTTGAAGTCAATTTAAATGCAACATAGGAATTGACCTAAAGTAAAGGAGAAATTTTCAAAACCTAACTATCTTCCTTGAAATCTATCTAAATGCAACATGGAGATAGTTGTTGAGATAGGGAAGATAACTTCAAATTATTTTTGTTACAACCAAGAAGAGGATAGTCTACATTCCAAGGGACCAACCAAGAAGTTTTCAAGCATTCATGATGTATAATGGTCTCCATTGAGTATATTAGGGACTACTTGGACATTTTCAACATTCAAAGGGACTAGCCAAAACGTTTTCAAACATCCATGATGGATTAGTGTGCTCCAAGTGTATATTAGAGACTACAAAGGATCTTAGATGTTTTCCATTTGTGGTAGATTAATACTATGGAGAAGTAGATAAGGGACCTTTGAAACCATGACATATGTCACCATTTAGTATCTTACTTTTCATTTTCTCTTCTTTTTAGTCTGTGCCCTCACATGAATTTTTTTTGACATGTGGTTCACGACATCGAATNCGAGAGAACATGGGGAGGCCAAGAATTTTCACAATATTGGGGGCTCAACAACAAGAGAATCATATAGACCCATTAAGGGCATCACATGTCACTTACAAGGAATTGAACCTGGGCAGGGAGGTGTTGATCTTCAAATATGACTATGTTCAACATTTAGGAATTTTCCCGATCAAGATCCTGATCAGACCCCTATCCGTTGTAAATGGTGATTTCAATGGGTTTAGGTCCAGTTACCTATAACTATCCTAATCTACAAATAAAATTAAATCTAAGAGAAATATATGCATTTTCTAACTGATTAAAGAGATTTTATTCCTTATCAAATAACAAACTGAAATAGAAACATATACATGTTTAAAACTATCTACAAGAAAAGACTGATTCTAATTATCATAAAAGTTACTCCTACGAAAGGAGATTTTGTTTTTCTCTTTTAAAGAATAAGAATTATTTGAAATAAGAATGAAAAACTGAATAAAATGTAATTTAGCAAATAAAACTAATCTAATGCTCGGGCATAATTTTAATGGTATATGAGTTGAGTAGGATAAGCAATATTCAAAAATATATTGATTTTTAGAACATATGCTTTAGTATAACAACTGTGTATGAATTAGTAATTATGCCTAAGTAATTACCACAAATTATTAATCAAGACAGTATTCATATACATAATAACACTGAAATAATGTGTATAATAAAGATGAATCAATCTAATTCATTAACAGTAATCAATCAAATCAACTGTAATTCCAATAACACGTCATTTAGATAAGGGTGTATTGTCTTTCTCATAAAAACATCATCATAAAAAGTACAGAGTCAAGAGTTTAAAATTCCATCATGTTCAAAGTTTTGTAATGGTCCACTTTTTCGTAAGTCTTGAATCATATAAAAAAGTGGGAAATTATGTGCTAAGGTTGAGTCATAGGTTAGGGTGAATGTCTTGTCAAAAGGTATGATGGTTCATAATCACCTCTCATGAGATAAAATAAGGTACAATCATGACACTCCATGTCATTTTACCGTTGCAAGCTTCAAACATGTACACGATGCGCAAGTTCACTGCGAAAATTCCTAATTTTCCCTGAAACGTCTTGTCACCTTGGATAAGCACTTCCCATTTCAAATTTCGATGATTATCCATTCGAGCATGTATATTGGCAAACTTTTTTTCTTTTTGCATTGCCTTTATGACCTATGCATAGCCCATCTCCTCTCCAACAATCTCCAAATATTTCTTCTATGCAAATTCCATTCACTACGCAAGTGTTGTGTGTTGCCATTTTTTGCGCAAGCCTGTACTCTGTTTTTTGTTGTGCACTCTTCATTAGTTTCAATAATTGTCTAAGATCCTTCATTGGATACCATTGAAATTTTATCCTCTGAATGAATGTGCCTTTCATATAACCATTTTTTCTTCATTCAAGACAAACCCTAGCCATCCTAGTTTGCTACACAAACTTGCATACTGAGCTTGAAGGTTTTTTTGCTTTGAGAAGCTTGAAAATTACTTTTGCAAGGAATACATCATAGAAACATGACTCCACAGGGAAATAAGAAATACAAGGGAGGAAACGTGTTTAGATATGAACCCCAAGGGCTAACTTTGGTGAACTCAGACCTTGCATACATGGTGTCCTTTGAGCAGGCTCAATGTATGAGATTTTGTGAAAACTTTCATGGGTATAGTGTGCAACTAACCAAGCAGTTTCTCTTAACTTTAATGGTGTTAGCACAACCATTGCAGTGGTCACTTAATCTCTAGTAGTATAAGAAACCATATCAGCTGCTACAGATATCCCTACACAGGGAGAGAATTGGTTTAAAGGTATGCCTTTAGATCCTTCGTTTTATATTGATTTTCTCAAACATAAACACAAATAGAAGAAAATTGGTCCACCATCCCAAGGGAATATGTTTTGGAACCTTATGAGAAGATTTTGAGGGTAATCCAAAAATAATTTACTTGTGAGGAAAATCCCCCTAAACTTACCCTTCTACCTATATAGACTCCTGGGAAAAATGGCAGACAAAGTCCAAGCTAGGGTTGACCATATAAAGAGTATCATGTTCCACTTTTCCTTGGTGAATTTGTTGGTGGTTGAAGAGCTTAGAAAGTTAAACAGAGACTGGGATTCCTTCTTGACCTCAGAAAACATTTCCCTGGATCCTAAAGGAGGTACCCCCTTGTATGTTGAGAATTAAGCATCTAATAGTTCAGGGGTGAAAGGAGGAGGTGTTGCTGAAAGGGGAAAAGGAAAAGAGATTGAGAATCCATCACCCAGTCAACCATAATTGAAGAAAATAAGAAAAATACAATTCATTGATGAATCCAAGGAGACACAAGCTCCCAGTAAACTACTCATTGGATCATCTGCTAGGAGGCTTCCCATACCCACAGTTCAGAAAAAGGTATTTGAAGTTGCAACCCAAGATATGGATGAGGAGTAAGTGAAACCAGGGGAAAAAGATTTAGATGTCAAAGAGATGCAACAGAGACTCAAGAAAGCTCATCATTTTATAGCCCAATTCTACCAAGAGAACAGGGAATTGAAAAGGAAACTAACGGAGAAGACTCCTGAAGAAAAAACACCATAGATCAAAGCATGTCCTATGCAAGAAATTTCAAAGGGAAGGAAGAACATGAAAATCCATGAGACTACAGTTGTAGCCAAATCCACATCACCTCTAACAAGGTCCTTAGCTAGGAAGAGTAGTCCAGGCATACAGGGCAAGCAAGAAACAAGTCAGAAATCTGCTACTTCACCCATGGAAGGAGAAAATAACATAAGCTGGTTGAATAAGCATCTAAAAGAAGCTCAAGACCAGATCATCAAGATCATGGAAGAAAAGATCATATTAGAGGAAGGAATCATGAAACATTACAAGGAATGCAAGGAATGGTCCACATTGAACATTGGATGCAAGCCAAGGAAAGGTGGAGTGTTGAGCTCAAAAACATTGCTACCCATAGCCTTGGTGATAGTATAAGGCCCATAGCGAAGTGGGTGAAGCTTCCAATGGGGCCCCGTGAGACGCTCATTTCGCAAATGTAACCAGACTATGTCACCAACCTAAAACTGGTGTGGTACCCTGTGTTGATCATGGCACTGCTTGTACTTAGCATTAGATTTCTGAAAAATTTCTTGGACATGTTGGCAGATGTGTTGAATCCGCTCAATGAATCTAGTGGCTTTTTTTATCATAGAATGATCATGGGAAGAGTTTTTCTGTGCGGTGGCAAGATGAAGTGCAACATGAATGGGTCCTAAGGGTTGGAATCCCAGACCCACCTGAAATGGGCTATGGTTGGTGGAGCTATGGAGACCCCTGTTGTAATTGTGATGAACATAGGGGAGACTCTCATCCCATGTACGTGGATGCTTAGAATTGTACATGTGCAAGATGCGCACAATCATCTGATTGATGACCTTTGTTTGGTCATTGGTTTGGGGGTGGAAAAAAGTGGATTTTGTGAGCTTAGTGTCCAACAATGACCAGAGACTCGACCAAACTATGTTGAGGAACCTGGTGTCCCGGTCAGAGATAATGGTTTGTGGTATCCCAAAGTGGACCCACACTCATTCAAAGAAGAGATTGGAAATATATGTTGTTTTGATATTCTTCTTGCAGGCTGTGAGGATGGCCATCTTCGAAAATCGATCAACGACTACAAATACGCGGTCATTTCCTTGCTTAGTGGATGGTAGGATAAACATGCAATCCATTAAGATGGATACCCAAGGCTTCTTTGGAATATGAAGAGGGGTGTATAAGCCTTGCTTCTTGATGGTTGGCTTAGAAATGGCACAGGAAGTGCAAGATCTGATATACTTGCTGACGTCATGTCAAAGTTTTTTCCAATAAAAATGTTTATGAAGAATGGCCACAGTTTTCTCCATGCCAAAATGTCCTACCACTCGATTGAGTGGGATTACCAAATAATCTTTGCACACTTGCTTGTAGGAACATAGAGATGGCCCAGGTGGCATAAGATTTTGTCTTGAATGTGAAAATCGGTGACAGTCGCGCCTATACCCAAGAGTTGATAGGTCGTGGTGAAGTTCGTATCTTGCTGATAAAGTTGGGGCCACTCAGATGCTTCATGTCCACATGAATGGAGCACAGTGGTGAGTACAGCCACATGAGGCCGATTGAGGCAGTCAGCAAAACAATTTGAGATACATGTATTATACTTGATGTTGAGATGGAACTACTGCAGGTAGGTGGACCACTTATGATGGTGGTCATTCTCCAATTTCCCTTGTGTTTGTATGAACTACAGAGGCTTGTGATCAATGTGTATGATCGTCTCTTTTCCCAGAATGTAATGTTTCCATTGACAACATGCTTGTACAATGGAATACATTTCCTTGTCACAGGTGGGGAATTTCCGGACAGTATCGGAGAGTGTCTCACTATGGTATGCCACCGGATGCCCATGTTGAGTGAGAAATGCACCCACAACATAGTCAGATGCATCAGTCTCAATCTCAAACCGTTGCTACGGATCGATCAAGGAGAGTACTGGAGATGAGCACAAGTGATGCTTCAGATCATCGAATGCTCGTTGTTGTTCCTTTCCCCACACAAACTTGGCCCTACCATCGCCCTTGGTCACCTAGTTGAGGGCCCATGCAATATGGGATAATCCCAACATGAACCATCAGTAGAAGTTGGCTAGTCCCAAGAAGCTCAGAAGCTCGATGAGTGTGGTCGGGGCTGGCTAGTCATGGATGACTTGGATCTTGGCTGGATCAACATGTACCCCATGCTCATCAAGAATGTAGCCCAATTATTAGACCATGTTCATGCCAAAATAACATTTTTCCAAGTTGGCATATAACTTGTGGTGCCGCAGAGTGCTCAAAACCTATTGAATATGATGCATGTGCTCCTCCCATGTTCCTTTAAAGATGAGGATTCCATCCAAATATACCACCACAAAGGAGTTGGTGAAGGGTCTCAATACGTCATCCATCAACCTCATGAAAGTGGTTGGTGCATTTGTTAAGCCAGAGGACATGACTAGCCATTCGAATAAGCCTTCTTTATATTTGAAGGTTGTCTTCCATACGTCAGGTGGTTCGATGGGAATTTGGTGGTAGCCATTCTTAAAGTCAATCTTCCTGAAGAACTTTTCCCCCTTGAGTTGGTCAAGAAGGTGATCAATCCTAGGAATGGGGTATCGGTTCCTGACTGTTATTTTTTTAAGGCTTTGTAATCAATGCAGAATCGCCATGTCATGTCCTTCTTCTGCACCAGTACAATCGGGCTTCCGCAAGGGGAGATGGGTCTGATGTTCCCCTTTTGAAGAAACCCTTGGATCTTTCGCTTGATTTCGTCATTTTCCATCAGTGAGCGACGATAGACTGGTCCATTAGGTAAAGGTGCGTTGGGGATCAAATCAATTGGATGCTTGAATTGGCAGTGTATCAATACCCATGTAGGTGAGGAGAAGATGTCTCTGTATTCTTCCATGATCTCGTCCACTTTCTGTTGCTGCAAAGAGAGGCTCTGTGTAGAGGCCACATATGTGGCAGTGACCTTCTGCTTTTTGTGAGCACAGATCACAAAGAAGACAAACTTCTCGGTCTGTGAGGTGACCTTACTTCATTTCTTAGCATATATTAAAGAAATAGTAGTAGGTGGTGCTACCTTTGGTATCATGTACAATTGTCTACCCACAGTAATAATAACACTGCGGGATCTAGACTCATACACAACATGACGCTTCCACAAATATGGTTGTCCTAAAAGAACATCACAAACATCAAGGGGAGAAATATCACACAATACCTAATATTTGAAAGGCTTGATGTCGTAGGGTAGATGACACTGTTGGATGACATGAAGCTCTCTTCCTTGGTGAAGCCAGCCGATGGTGTAGGGTTGTGGGTGCAGTGTCGTTGGCAAGTCCAGCCACTTGACGACCTCTGCTGAAATCAGATTCTTCTAACTCCTGCTATCGACAATGAAATGAAGCGGAGTCACCTTTACCCACATCTGCAAGTGAAAGAGGCGTTCTCTTTCCTCTGGTTCTTCTCGTTCGTTTGGTCGGACTTTGGTAGTAGTGAATCAATAATCTGCTTCCCACCTCCAAGATTTGATTCGGAATCAGAATCGGCCTCTGACTCAGAAGCCTTCAGTTCAGCCATGAGTAACTACTTCGAGTGACATTCTTCAGTGTTTTGCCAAGGGATTTTAACATAGTTACCAACTTAATGAGAATTGTGTCCTCAAAACGAGAACTCTAGCCCTTAAAACCCATATTTTTGCATAAAAAACATGAAAATCAACCCCCAAATCAAAAAGTGGTGCTACAGGTAGCACCATTTTTTGTAACTGGGTAAAAATTACAACTTTTTTCAAGCATGGGCTTAAATGATCAAATGGTTTCTCAAACAAACTTTAAAATCAACCCCCAAATAAAAAAGTGGTGCTACCGGTAGCACCATTTTTTGTAACCAGGTTAAAATTACAACTTTTTTCAAGCATGGGCTTAAAGGATAAAATGGTTGCTCAAAAAAACTCTAAAATCAAACCCCAAATCAAAACATGGTGCTATCGATAGCACCATTTTTTCTAACCGATTCAAAATTACAACTTTTTTCGAGCATGGCCTTAAAACATAAAATATTTGCTTAGAAAAACCTTTAAATCAACACCTAAATAAAAACATCATGCTACCTAAAGAAAAATGTTTTTTTTTCTAAATGTTAAAATTACAGCTAATTACGACCTAATTCAAACTGTGGCCTTGACAACAAACCCCTACACAAATAAAAAACCCAAAATTGGATCCTAAAGGGTCACTTGAAAATTTATTTACTAACATTTTTTTGTTTTCTTAAATTTACATTAAAAAATAAATAAAGAGAAAAGAGAAAATGTTCACAAATATATATTTTTTAATGGAGACAAAAACACATTTAAAAAAATATGTTCAAAATCCAAATAATAATAAAAAAAACAACAAAACTTAACAAAATGGTGAAAACCAAAGAAAAATTAAAGAAAAAAAAGGAAAAAAATAAAATTTCGTCGGAAAA
>SNQJ01S0193310.1:0-16840 GCA_010110895.2 Picea sitchensis | reverse complement strand
TATATATATATATATATATATATATATATATATATATATATTCTAATTTAAAATAGTGAGGGTATAACTCTCAAGGCCTTCAAATTAAGACATGACATATGAGTGGAAATTCAAAAGACTTGAAAATCAATGGAGGAGGAGGGCTAAAGGCCATTTCTTTAGTTAAATAAAGATACACCAACAACAAAAAACACCAAGGTCTTAAAGTGAGTTAAGGCATATCAAGGAAGTCATAAGTTAGAATAGATAATAATTGAAGTTTTATTTTGTGAATTCTTTTCACTTATTATGCTCATTTATCATTGAAAAAGTCAATTAGGGAATAAGTAAACTGTGAACTATGAATTCCACAAAAAAGTCTACTCTTTGTATTAAATGTCTTATTTTTGCAATGGAGTTCAAGTTAATGTCAACCTTTTAGAACTATTTTCCAAAATTGTTGGAGAGCATTTACTGCAAAGGAATATCAAGGTAACATGTAAACACAAAATAAATCACAAATAAAAAAATTAGAGGTCAAACGAACAACTCAACAATAAAATAAAAAAGTAAGATTGTGTTGTGGACCTATTGAAAGAAATGTTTCCCCCTAATAAAAATCAATGGGACTATTCAAGGAAAAGATATCAACATTGGTATTCATCTGAATGACAAGGATAATTGCATTAACATACAATTGTTAATTTATTATCAATTCCAAAGTGTAGTATATTCGAACAAAGTGATATTTTTAACCCAAATGGACATGGAATAAGCAATCCCCAACTGAGAAGAATTATTATATTTTCATATCCCAATTCAATATGACAGTGAGGTATCTAACAAATGTTGATATAAATATAGGTTCTAACTAGATGGAAACATTGAAGACCTTCATCTTAAATGTGAAGATTTTTTTACATTCTCCTATAAGAAGAAGAAGATAGTGTTGCAGACTTTACAATGAATTCATGCTTAGAAGCTCCTTCATTTGAAGGCCTAAAGGATGTATCAGATGTGATCCTTCAAAATAGCTAGAAGTCGATACAAAAGCTATGGGATCACCAAAACAAAATGACGAGGTTGTTGTTGATAAACATGAAGAATTTTTTCATCTCAAGAACCACAATCAAAATTTTATTGCTCAAATCAAGATGCTAAAAAATGAAAAGAAGTTGCGATAGAAAAAAATAGAACAACTTACTAGCGAGAAATCTTTGATTAATAAAAAAACAATGATCGATCATGTTGATTTAGATAAATTATTGGACATAAAAGTCCAAGCCATGAAGAAATAAACTATTACAGGTCCAATCAACATCACTAATCATAAATATGTAAATACAATAGAAGTAAGGATATCTTCAAATGTTGAAACACAAACAATGGAAAATCCAAGTGTCTTTACTAATAAAAAATCAATTATCAATAGAGTGACACAAGTGTTGAAGAAGATATAATACCAAAAGCAAATTATGAAAACACTTCAAGTATGGTAAGGAAAAATCATGTTACAAGGACACCTTATCAATGCCCTGATCACAAGAGTTAATATTGTAACAAATCAGTGTACAACAATGCTCAAAATAAAGATAATATTCAAACTACATTTGAAAGAATATTAAATCCAATGCAAATGGATCTCAAAATAGAAGTCATCTTGGTAATCGTAATACAAAAAAGTTCATCTTGTGAGCCCTATAAATGCCTAGTTCCATAGAGGATTGAATTAGGGTGGTTAGACCCTTTCACAATTCAACAATTTTTCTCAAATTGTCGTAGGTCGTATTGTCATGTCTTCAACCTCAAGAATGAAGAATTTTGACAAGGCATTGCAAGCCAAAATAAAGATGTAGCATTTTCTGTAAAGTTATGTGAGGGAAAAACATCCTTGAAGGGAGAGGCGATGTAATGGTCATAACATATATAAATAAATATGAAATAATAATAACAATTAGAAAAATTAAGGAATATGACCTAACTAAGGGGCATGACCATTCACCTTCGTGACTAGTCAATGCATATAAGTATTGTCACAAGGCGTTGTATCTATGTTGTCATATTTCATTCATTATTATATTTATATTAATTGTCTTATGTGGATTTCAACTCATTGTCTTTCTTATGTTGGATATTTAGTTAATGAACTATTGTTCATTACATTGGTATTAGATCTTTTATGAACCAAATTTGGTTCATTGCGATTTTTTTATGTTAATAGGAAAAATTTGATCCTTTGCAATCTTGTCATTAATCAACATGTCCTTTTAAATTTACTCTTCTCTAACAGTCTATCCAACAAGGTGGCCCTTGCCACATGCCACAAGGTGTGAGGGGGTCTCATAATGTTCAACCCTCGATGTGAAATGCCAATTGTTGAGCCAATGAACACTTAAACGTTGGTGATTGTTCGTGAAAATCGTAGCAACCATGGCTCTCAAATATCCTCATAAGTTTGTCCCCGCAATCTAACCACAAGGTACTAACATTTCTAAGAATGAAATTACTATTGAAATTAGCCTTAATGAATATTCTAAACAAAAATTGGAAAGAAAAAAAAATTCAAAATGTGGCACTTGAGTTACTTGCCCAAACTTGAAATTGTTGGGATTACGAGGCTAAAGCAAACTATCAAAATTTGGATCTTGGATTTCCCTCTATTCTAGTCAAAATTTATCATATCACACCTTTATGTATCTCTCAATCTTGACTTTCCAATGCAAGAAACCACATCTATGTAGGGAAAGTTGTATCAATTGAAGATAAGGTACTGGAATTGGCAGTATTTTAGGTCATTCCAAAAGGAAACTTGCAAGAGACATAAATAACTTGATACCAATCAAAATAACTGGTATGGCCACCCTGTAGAAGGTCTTAAGAGTCTTTCAAGGGTGCAAGAAGAACCATTAATGGGCACCCTACTACAAAGTTATGCACACTACAATGAAAACACTTGAAAATCCCATGCAAGGGATTGAAACCTTCACTCGAATACCACTTATAATGTCTGTAAAGTTCAAATAGACGTCGTTGTTGCAAATTGCTAGTGTGATTTTGAAAACAATAATGGAATGAAATCGATAATGAAAATGAAAACACACATAGACAAAGAGAGTTGGGGGCAACTACACACCCAAGTGGATTGCATTTGCAAATCTAAGAATCCAAAGAAACTTATCCAAGAGAACTGTGTTAAAATATAAAGATGAATTCCATTGATAAAGGATAGATAAAATGAGTACAAAAGAAGGGGAAGCCCCTCTTTGTGCAAAGAAAGTGAAGAGCAACTTGTGGCCCAAGCTACCCTTAAGGGATAATTAAGCCTTATTAATACTATGATCATTGTTATTTAACATAAGTGATATTATCCCCCGGATGGGGTGACAGGGAGGATGGGATCCAAAGTAATGGGACATTAGGCTACATGGACAAGCAGTTGGAAGACACCTCCCAACGCTCCAGCAGGAATGAACCCAGCAAAATGAACGAGCAGCCAGACTCACACCTGCCACATCCGAGTCTTCACGCTAGCGCAAAAGCCCATGCGGATAGCTCCCAGTTGGACCAACATCATCGGGAGGCTCCCTTCCCATGCTCAAACATGAATGCATATCGCCACACGGACGGGCAGCTCGGCTCTCAAATGCCACGTCCAAAAATCCATGACCTCAATCAGAGTCATGCCAGTGCTACCTCGGCCCAGGCCACCTCTGCATTCAATGATTGTTAATGCTATCACCCATGCCCCGATCCCCCGACCTATGATACCTCACTGGCCAGGCTATAGGAGAAGAAAACGGGCATACAACGACAATTTGGAAAAGGAAATGCAGTACATGTGGTAATAGTGCTTATAAGCAAAAAGGAAACGAAATAGAATCAAGAAATGGATCTTGAATATTTTTCATTCATGACTTGGACACTTATGAAACCTCCATTATACAAGAAGGTAGTTATAATAAGCATGCATTCAAAAAGAAGTATAGAATACTTGGATTTGTTGATTGGAATAAGCTTTGGTAATTAGCAAAGGGACATACACAAGTTGAAGGTGTGGCTTACTGAAAACAACTTGTAAGTCATGCAAATTATTTTAATCATATTGTTGTTGACAATTGCAATTGTGTTACATATAGATGACCACTTGCGTGATGTGAAGGAAACCTTTCTAAATTGCTAGTTTGAGGGGAAAATCTACATGGAACATCTAGAAGGTTATGTACAAGAGTGGCAAGAAGTGTTCAATGTGCAGATTGTAGAAGGTGGTGCCATATGAGTTGAAGTAGTTCTTCACAAGGCATTATCAACACAAAAGATGGATACTTGATCAACGAATGTTTCAAGCATTGTAAATGTTGGATCATGCTTATAATCTTATCACTTAGAAGTAGTTCTTCACAAGACATTATCAACACAAAAGATGGATACTTGATCAAAGAATGTTTCAAGCATTGTAAATGTTGGATCATGCTTATAATCTTATCACTTAGTGTAGATGATACAATTGCAATAAGAAATTATATGAAGTTGCTTAAACGTTCAATTCAAAGTTAGAAACAAAGACATTTGAGATGACACATCGTGGAGAGATCTATTCTTATTTATCCATCAAGTGTACATGAACAAACACTCTCCATGAGATTCATTTGAGTCATGGGAGGTGTATTGAAAACATTCTTTTGAGATTTAGGATGAACGAATAAAAGCACATAGCAATGCCAGTTAAAGTTGAACACAATTTGTCAAGGGACATGAGTGTAAAAATGTAATGCATTGAGAAAGTCATGAAAATGATTCCTTATCAAAGCATAGTTTGGAAGCATTATGTATATAATGGTGTGCATAGACCTTGATATTGCATAAAATGTCAACCCCACAAGTAAATTCTCAAGCAAACCTTGGTCAATGGGTGTTGTGCACTCCCAAGGCAGGGGGTGGACAACCACCCAGTGTGAGAAAGCCAATGGTTATGTCTTAGTAGTAATGAAGAGATGTGAAAAAACCTAATTATTGAATTTAAAATGAGCATGCATGTAAACAACAAAGATAGAACAATAACCTTCACACAAGCATTCAAAAAGAAATAGAACCCAAAGATGTGCTCAAATGTGTACATTTTTCATTAATACCTTGCAACATACAAGATTTGATCATCATTATAGGATGGAGGCATCATGTGCATCCAAGTATGGAGAAGAGTATGAGGCGAGTCACGTGATCATAGTAAAACTTGCATATGCTAAAAGAGAAATGGAGTTCAATGCATATATTTACACAAATAGATTTACAAATTTTGATGCCCTAATTCAATTGTGAATGAGAATCCAAATGGTATCCTTGGGCACTAAGAATCCCCTAGATCAACTACTATGATTATATGTCATTTTTTTATGTTCCAAAGTATATATAGTTTTGTCACTAACTGATACGAAGAACATCAAATAAGGAAAAATCATTTTGTGGACATGATGTTCTATTTGTAATTGTGAACATAATCTAATAGTTAGAAGCCCACTTAATAACAAATAAGTGGCTAAACATCGCTAAGAAAAAACTACTAATGAGATTTGTTATGACCCTAACATATATATAAGCACCAAGGGGAAATAGGTTTTGAAAGAAATCCATTGTAGTATGGTCTCATGCTCCAAGAGCACCGTTGTAGTGTGCCAAGATTATATAAATTTTTCACTGTAATAAGCATATGTAATTTTCCTTGTAGAATGGCCTCATCCTACAAGAACATTGCTATAGTGTGTCAAGATTGTATAATGTTTTTCCTCTATAGCAAGCATGTTTAATTTCCCTTGTATTTCTTACTACCCTATTATTCTATAAATGGAAAGAGTGATTATATTTTAGTTAAATTGAAGTTACACTTCAATAAAACAGGAGATGTTGGAAACCCCATATCTATTTAACTAGAATAAGTGGGTGGAAAAAAAATGAGATCGACACCTTTCCACTAATATTTGACACCTCAATTTTTTTATACCTCTAGGTGCTTAGACATTCTAGGTTAAAATGGCTCTATTCTAGTTTAGTGATAGACCCTTCTATGTTTTAACTTCAAACCTATGGCACAAGGATAACTGTCATAAAATAGCATTACCAATATATAATATTATACAAGATATTCACTTAATAGTAGTAATGATGTCAACACTATTTTCACATACCAATGATTTCAAGGCTTTCTAACAAAATTGGTTCTTTAGATATTTTATCAATGCCTGCTTCTCCATTGTCCATTATAGTTATATTGGAGTTCTTTACATTTGTTATATATACACAACAACACAAATGATATGTAATGTACACCTATGCATACAACATTAGAATCTCAATTGTTTTTAATTATGAATCTAAAACGAAATACTGTTTTTTTTTTTATCTCATTATAAACCCTCAATACAATTTATGATTTATACAATGTTCAAAATCTTATCATATCAAATATTACATTGCTTCATGTTGAAGGGTCTGAAATCCCTTTGACTCAACAACAGGAACCAAACCCACTTGAGAGGCCCAATTAGACTCGCAAGTGTTTATTGAGTGGTATGGTTCTCTAGATCTATTATCTAGCTAGATTTATTGATGGGCTTTAATCATGACCGATAGGTATGTCTTTCTGTGAAAAATTTCCTCAGGTTATGCTGTTCTTTTTTAATTCTTTTCTAACATTTGTTGGAATAAAAGGTGGGGTTTAAACTAATGATAGAGGGAAGTTATGATATATTGGAGAAACCTGGGTTTTGGGATAACCTTTATTCCTTAGCACACAGACAATGCGGATCGAACCTACTTCAAGCTAGCAATAATTGTTGGAGTTACTTCACACACACCTAGGATTTCTTTTTCCTAAGGTTTTTATTTGTTTATTAGTCATTATCCAGTCTCCTATATTTTAGGAGAGAATATTCCACCTGGAAAATATTCTCTTTCAGTTCACACTTTAGTTTGACTAGTTGAGTTGAGTTTAGATGTTGCATTGGGATCATCACCATGCTAATTCAACCTTGTCTTGGTATCATCACTAGAGTGGCACATTATCCTTGATTCCTTGAGTTAACTCCTCACTACTTTCTGTTCAGCCAGTTAACTGAAGACTAGTTGACTAGTTAACTCAACTAGGTGGCAGTTCACTCCCATCACTGCCTGAGAGACTAGAATAGGTGGCAGTTCACTCCCGTAACTGCTGGTGTGTGTCCAGATCACTCTAGACCACCACTATGGTGACTTGGTTAACCTAAATTCGAACTCATTGAGTTATACAAAGTATATCATGTGTAAATTATTCATTATTTACAACGGTTAATGAGAATTCTTCCATTCTTTCTCTCCTTCTTCTTCTTTCTCCAATTCTCTCTGCAAATGTGTGTATTATTGTTTAGATAGATCTATTATGTGCAGGTTCAATACATTTACATGGTATCAGAGCCAACGGACTACTAATCAAAATCTACACCAAAAATTTTTGCAGGTACAAAAGATTGAAGACAACGGAAAAATGGAATTCCAAAAAGAATTCATTCTTACACCTTACAACTATTTTGCATGGAAGGAGAAAATAGCCATACATCTCTGATCTAGAGGGTTGTATAGGTTAACCATGAATACAGATACAGAACCAACATTAGCCATAGAAAAATCCAAGTACTTAAATTGCATGGATGAGGCACTCGGAACAATTTGCAGTCTTATCTCTCCTGATTTCCTTTTTCACATATCTTCTTGTAAGACTCCCAATGAAGCCTGGAAAATCTTGGAAGGGCTCTTTGGAAAACATGATGAGATGAGGGGACACATGCTGGAGGTGGAGCTTCTCACATTAGATCCAAAAGGCTTCGATAATATCCAAGATTTCTTTACAAAATTCAAGGATTTACTATCGCAACTCAAAGCTTGCGGGGTTGATAAATCAGCAGAGGAGAAACAAATGGTTCTCACCATTCTCTCCAAGCTTGGTCCTGAATTTTCTTTATTCGTATCTACATTCCATACTGTCAGATTCGCCTCTAGAGCCACCTGGAAGATGCCTTCTCTTGAGGAATTTATCGAATCCTTGACACAAGAGCGAACCAATCTCATGAACATGGGCGCAATCAAAGGCCCAAGGGTGCATGCACTCACTGTGCATGATGGCAACCACAAATATCAGAAATCTAAAGATAAAGATAAGTGGAAATATCATGCACATACGAAGAAGGAAGAGTACACAAAACCCTTCACCGATGCCTCCGGATCCAAAGGAGGAAAGGGAAGAAAAGGAGAGAAATGCACATATTGTCACAAAGGATTCCATTTGGAATCCACATGCATGCAAAAAAAAATAGATCTGATGTCTCGGATACTTCAACAAAACAACCTTGGATATCGCATCCCCGAGGGTGCAAAGAAGAAGAATCCAGGAGATCCGAATTCCAAGATAGACAATTCTAGCCATGCCTTGATTGCCATCAACTCCTCTCCCGATGCTTGGATCACAGATTCAGGAGAATCACATCACATGGCTTCCTCATAAATAGTATATTATTCTTTGGATGCATGCAAAGGTCCTCCTATTCTGATGGGGGACAACACTTCTATCGAAGTCACCGACAAAGGAAGGATTGAACTCACCAACGAAAGTTTCGAGAATGTGCTGCATGTTCCCAAGCTTTCTGTCAACCTTCTCTCTGTGTATCAGATGACAAATTCTGGCACCGGAAAGAAATTCATCTTCACACCAAATTCCATGGACATCTACGACATGCAAACCAACTCCAGGGTTGTTACCGGTGAGGTAAATCATCAGTCTGGATTGTATACATTTTCTGAATTCATTGAACCTGATTCTGCTTTACTGCTTACTCATGCTGATGAAAGTAGTAAGATATGGCATGAAAGGTTTGGACATTTGAATTTCAGATACATGCAACAGCTTAGCAAGCACAGATTAGTTGATGGTCTACCAGACATCCATTTCTCCAAGGGAGTATGTGAGGGATGTGTTCTCGGGAAACACCCTCAAGAGAAATTCGACAAAGGAAAGTCTCAACAAGCTTCCGCACCTTTAGATCTGATCCATAGTGACCTTATGGGTCCTTTTCCGCATCCATTTATCAACAAAGCAAGGTTTGTTCTCATTTTTGTTGATGATTTCTCACGTTTTACATGGATTTACTTTCTCAGGAAAAAATCTGAGGTCTTTCAACACCTCAAAGATTTCAAATATTTTGTTGAGACACGGTCCGGAAAGAAGATCAAAGTCCTCCGAACTAATAATGGGGGAGAGTATGTGAATCATGAGATCCACAATCTTTTCCATGAGGTAGGGATTCAGTTACATCATACAGTTCCCTACACTCTGCAGCAAAATGGAGTTGCTGAGCGAAAAAACCGATCTCTAAAGGAGATGGCATCTTGCATGTTGCATGCAAAGTCACTACCACAGAGACTATGGGCCGAAGCACTTAACTGTGCAACATACATCCAAAACATATCTCCCCATAGATCTGTCAAGGATAAGACCCCCTACGAGGCTTGGAGCGGCCTCAAACCGGAAGTGACCCACTTTCGTATTTTTAATTCACGTGCATGGGCCAGGACTCCCTCTGAAAAGAGGAAGGCACTTGATCCACAGCGCACTGAGTGCATTTTTGTTGGATACCCTGACGGTGTGAAGGGATATCAGCTTATTGATCTTTCCTCAGACTGGCTCATCATTGAGCATAGTGTCCAATTCGAGGAAAGTGTCTCGCATGTACCTCAGCAGCCGCATATAGACACCTTTACTCTTCCACCTGTCCGAGATGATGAGCATGCACATGTCGACTCTTCTTCAGACGAGAGTTCTGATTCAAAGGACTCAGAGGATTCAGATTTAGATTCAGAGTCAGTATAGTCAGATGCAGAGTCAGAGCATCCAGATGTAATTGTAGAGCCAGAGCAGAGGCCCAAGTGGGCAGAGACTACTCTTCAGGATGCAGGGGATCTCGTAGGTGATCCAGCCGATACTAGGAGGACTCGATCTGATTTCGAGGAGCCTCCTATTGCACTCACTTCCACTGAACCATTGCCTTCCAGGCATCTTTTCTTGGTTCATTCTTCAGATTCACAGTCTAATGGTGAGGCTGCTGGAAATCCTTTTTGGGAATTCGCCATGTAGTAGGAGTACAACTCCCTCCTCGAGAACTAGACTTGGGATCTAGTTCCCCTTCCTTCTGGGAGGAAACTTTTGAGATGCAGATGGGTCTACAGGACCAAGAGCGCAGCGGATGGACAGATCAGCAGAGACAAAGCTAGGCTTGTCGCCAAAGGCTTTCATCAGGTTCATGGTATTGACTATGATGAGACCTTTGCTCCAGTAGAGAATATGGATTCCATTCGATTGGCCCTTGCCATTGCAGCAACCAAGGTATGGGAAGTCCATCAGATGGACGTGAAGAATGCATTTCTTCATGGTGATCTCTCTGAGGAGATCTACATGGAGCAGCCCCAGGGATTTATGCAGGACTCATCTTTGTTCTGTCGATTGAAGACGTCACTTTATGGCCTCAAATAGGCTCTAAGGGCATGGTATGCCAAGATGGACTCCTACCTATTGTCACAAATCTTTGTATGTTGTAAATAAGACCTGAATGTATACATGCTCAGGATGGTTGATTCACTTCTACTTTTAGTTCTGTATGTCAATGATTTGCTGATCATCGGATGCTCGACTTCATCGATTGCTGCAGTCAAGAGGATTCTACATGACAAGTTTTTGATGATGGACATGGGTCTGTTAAACTTTTTCCTTGGACTTGAGATCAGTCAGGATGCATCATGCATCAAACTTTCTCAAGCTAAGTATGCATGAGATCTCCTTGAGAGATTTCACATGACAGACTGCAATTCTGCTCCGACTCCTTTCCTATCAGGAGTCAAACTTGAGGATGGCGGGGAGACTCCACTGGTTGACAACACACTGTACAAACAACTAGTGGGGAGCTTGTTGTATCTCACACACTCCAGACTAGACCTCTCATATGCAGTTGGCGCAATTTCCAAGTTCATGCAGGAGACGCATGAGCTACATTCGAAAGTTGCAAAGCGTATCCTTCGATACGTACAGGGCACCATCACCTTTGGGATTCATTATGCAACAGACTCTACATTAGATCTCATTGGTTTTATTGATTTCGACTGGGTTGACGATAACATTGATCGCAAGTCCACATCTGGTTACTCACTCAGTCTTGGTTTCAGGCCTATTTGTTGGTCGAGCAAGAAGCAAGTTTCCATTGCTCTATCTTCAGTCGAGGTAGAGTACAGAGGGGTAGTTAACATAACCATTCAGGCTATGTGGCTACAACATTTTCTCATTGAGTTGGGCATTCAGTTTCATCGGTCGATCGTCATCTGGTGTGACAACCAGAGCACTCTGAATTACTGAGATCGAGTTCGGCGTGAATGAAGCACATGAGATCACATACTATCCGGAGTTTAGTACCGAGGGATCATCGACATTTCTGTCCTTCAACCATGAGGCGACCTGCATTTTCACCGAGACCTTCAGCCCGAGCAGAATTGTTCGTCTCTCTGGGAATTAGTCTTAATTACAGAAGGATTCTGATTTCCTAGAAGCTGTAGTTCTTCTTTTACATACATTGTACCTTGGGGGGTTTCCCACGAGGTTTCCCTCTTTCACTCACTTTATTTTGGTGTATCTTTTGTACTTGGGTACTAACATGGGCTCGTTGCCAGGACCCAATCTTTATACCATAGTGATGTTTAGGGGTGTTGGAGTTGCTTCACACACCTAGGATTCTTCTAAGGTTTTATTTGTTTTATTAGTCGCAATTAGTCATTATCTAGTCTCCTATACTGGAGAATAATATTCCCACCGGAGAATATTTATAACTGGGTTCACACTTCATTTTGAAGCTAGTTAGGTTAAGATTTAGATGTTGCATTGGGATCATCACCATGCAACATTGGGATCATCACCATGCTAATTCGACCTTGCCTTGGTATCATCACGAGAATGGCGCATTAGCCCTTGATTCATTTATTTAACTCCTCACTACTTTATGTTGATTGATTCTTGAAGACGGATGACTAGTTAACTCAACAGAGTGGCGGCTCATACGCTATGCTTTACGAGACTATAATAGGCGGCGGTTTACTCCCGTAACTGGTGGTGTGTGTCGAGATCAATCTAGACTACCACTATGTCGAGCTTGGTTCACCTCAAGTCGAACTCATTGAGGATTATCAGTATATCATGTGGCAAATTATTCGTATTCACAGCGGTTGGCAAAATTCTTCATTCTTTCTCTCCTTCTTCTTCTTTCTCAATTCTCTCTGCGCCAATGTGTGTATTGTTGTTTAGCTAGATCTATTCTCTGCAAGTTCAACACATTTACAATAATACCATTGACTTGTAGACATTCAACATTTCTGAGATGACGGTTCTGAGAAAGAAAATACGTATGTACTAGAAAATGAGTGCAAGAAAAGTGATTTTCAATGCTCTACTATCAATCACATATCAACACAATTGATGTATATTCACCAATTATAATAAAGAGGTAATGTAACATTATGGATAGCAAACAGCGGATACAACAACTCTTACTCAATACATAAACAAATATTGAATTCAAAGGCCTGAAGATAATCCTCAGTCCAGTCACATTCATGCCTTAGATGAAATAAGTGTTTTTGGTCCCCCCAGTCCAGTCGCATTCACGCCTTAGATGAAAGAAGTGTCTTTGGTTCTAAATAGAACTTCTAAATTAAAATAACTTGCACATAAATAATTCTCTTACAATATTCAAGAAAAATTCTTTCTCTCCAAAACCATCAACCCTTAACACAAGGTCGATTCTCTTATTTATAAAAATAACTAAACTTAAAATACCTACTAAAGTTGTGTTAAGTGGAGAAACGTGGTGAACTTTATGTATATGTTCTCTTTCGTCTTCTTTAGATCATCTCATCATTTTACTGAAGTGGATTGTTCCTCTCGTATTCCGACCATTTGTAGAAGAGATCATTTTATCTCAATTGTATGTTCCTTGTACTTGATTAGTTTGACACTCACACGTTGTAAGACTGTGAGAGCTTTAATCCGAGGCTCCATGAAATTCTTCAATTGGCCCAGGATTATGCTTGAAACCTGTGAAATATTTGTTTCACATACCCGGTCTTTCTCTGCATGTCGCTTGACTATATCATGTAAATCGGTGAAATTTTCTCGTGGGACAAACTCTGGCAAGTCAATACCTCTGATTTCTTGGTTGATTTTTGTAATTTTTAAACCCGCGAAGTAAAGAAATGCATATAGATTCTTAAGAAATACATAAATTAATCAATGGCTCATACACAGAGTACACAGAGATTTTATACCGGAAACCCTCAACTGGGAAAACCTTTCTTATTTTCATTATGTCGAATTTCACCATTCGCCATACAATATATACAATTTTTTAGGTATTTCATAGATACCAAAACCCTAATCCCTTAATCCAGGATTAATTTACAAATCCGCTAAAAATAGCAAAAACCGCCCAAAAAAAAAAAATCGGGGCGCTGCCTCGAACGCTACGCGTAACCAGGGGGGGCATACTTGCCCCCCCTAGGAAAGTGCCCGGCACACACAACAGAGCTCTAGGTGAAGGGATCGTCAGACGCAATTGTCGTATCTGACGCACCCACACACACACACACACACATGCAAAGAATATAACACATACCCAACAATTTTTTCCCAATGTTTCTCACACTCTTCCCATCTCTCCTGCATTTTTCGTCGAGGTTCTTGGACCATGTATACCCATTGTTCAATTTCCTTCCTTATTCGGGCGATGTTGTTTTCCATCAACACTCGGATGCCATGTTCTTTTGTATCTCGACCCTTCTGCACTTCGTTGATGTAGTCGATCCATTCTAGGGCTTGATGTGCCTTCTCATACCATCGTTGCATGTCTTTATAGGTTGTTATCCCCATAAGAGTATCTTCTTGAAAATCATCTATTCAACCGGTGAAGAGGTCCCTCTCCCTTTTTAATTAAGCATACATCTCTCGGAACTCACTTTTCAAGAGTACCATCACTTAGGTTGAATTTTGGTAATATTCATATTGATGTCATGGGTGGTCTAAATCTTTCCTCATGACAGCTACCTCCCTTTCATCCCTTTTTCCTTGTCTAATGTGGCATCAATTATGGCCATCCTTTCTCTGATTAGCTCAATCATCCTGGTATTTTTCGTGTTGAATAATGTCTCTTATGTGGTTATGAACAAGGTGTTATCGAGTGTAAGCTTCCTTTTCCTGACTGTTATTTTCATCACGACCTTCCTTTTCCTATCATAAGCAATAGCTTGTATATCAACCACTTTGTCTATTGGTTTAGGAATCCGTTGATCCCCCCAAGACACAGTATTTCCTAGGCTTCCAGCTGTATAGAGGTGTTCCATGGTAGATTCTTCGTCTCTTCCAAGGGTGGGAACTCGACCTCCTTCTTCCTCAGTCAATGGTTTATGTGGTAATATAGGTGTCGACGCTTGTTTTGTTCCATGGATTATTTTGCTCAACTCCCTAGCAAGGGAGCTTCTTGTGCATCATGGTGACTCGACATTCTGCTGGTCCTCATTGGTTGACATAATCTTTGTCTTAGATGGAGAAGTTGGAAAAGGATCGGTATTGGCTGAGTGTTCAGTCGTCGGGATACCGATTTCTAGCTGCCCCATTTCTTCTTCTTGTCCTCTTGCATCCATGTCATTCTTAGAGCTTTCATCATGAGGCTATGTTTCCCCCGACGGTTGTGTTTCCAGTTGCTTGAGAAATACAGTGTTGAGAGTGGTCCTAGCGTCCAAGTCTCCTTCTTGGGGGTTTAGGATCAAATCATTAGAGGCTAGAGCATATGTCTCCCCTGGTTCTTCCTCCTATGTGATTAGCATCAGGGTTATGTGCAACACTTCTGAACCTTCTTCGTCATCGTATATGGTGATTAAATATATGAGGATGATAGGAACACCCATTCTGTTTGATGCCTCCGTTGAGTTGTAGTTTTCATCAATGATATTGCATGGGATGATATGGGGATAGTGTTTTCTTGGGCGGAAGTCTCTTCTAGTGGAACTGCGTTTGAGACATTCAGTTCTGCCTCCTTGGCATTTGTATCGATAGGGGTAATTCTCAAGGGTCTTACCAAAGGGTTAAGTCAGGGATCTTCCCTCAATATTTACATAGCTCCCTCGACTTCTTCCAGTAAAAATGTCCCCCTTTTCCATGCTTCTGCTGCTCTGGTTTCTTCTCTTACTCGAATGGCTTCTAGAGTTGTGTGCTCTATCGTCTCAACTTGTTCATCCATGGTCATTGCTTTAAACTTGGTCATACTAGGGCTAGCCCTTCTATGGAGCACTTCCTCCCAATATTGGGTGCCCTCTATGAAGATCCCATCTTCGAAACTATCATGAGCATATGGAAAACATGAGGATACATGCCCCGCGTTCTAGGGTACCAAACTCTTTGGGTCATTCTTGTGAAAACGACCTATGGGGAACCGATACTCAAGTTGACTCTATCCTTCTTGTTTTTCCTAAACAATGTCTTTAACCATATAAAACCTAATATGAAAACCATAAGGTATGAAGGCCCTCTTCTTATCCTTCACCAAAGAAGCATTATAGCCTTGTAGGATGGTCTGGTAACAAATCTCTCCAAATATCAGATGGTTCGGGACATGAGCAACGAGTAGGTGTGGTGCACCAGTATCCTCGAACACTCTGATGTAAGTACTTGTTTCTTTGAAATACCAGTGGCCAACTTTGGATATCATCTTTTTGGTTGTCGTTGAAATCCTTGGGAATTCTTTTCTAAATATAATGAAGTGTATTCTGGATATAAACTCATCACACATCATGGCGTAAAACCTGTTGTACCTATTCTCCCACAAAATGTTGAAATAAACGTGCACGGGTAACTCAACAACATGTCAGTTTAAATTTATACCTATGAAAGAGTTTCTCACATAGATCACATCCAACAAGTAAGATTCCATGAAGAAGACTGATGTTTATCCTTCTTTTGGTGGTTGGTCCTGTAGGATGTCGATACTCAACTGCTTTGAAATAATTGCTTGACAATTGAAACTACTCCCGGAGATCACTACGATATATGCTAAGGGCATCCATGCTTCTGAAAACTTTGAGCAATCCTTTTCTCCATAAAATCGGCAGATCAAAGCCATTAAATACATATAGGGCTCTCTGAGGTTTACCGAGTTGTACCAACTATTGTTCCTGTTAGCAAACTTTTTATCATCTTTCCACCACGAGGCTAGCAATAGGATGGTGTCATGAAGCTCATAAAACTTGACCGCAAAATATGTATTCAACCTTTCCTCTAGGTCTCTGAGTTTGTAATATTTTTGTACCTCCACTGGAATAAAAATACCAACATATTCACCCTCCTCATTGTTAGGATATTTAGACACTTAGGAGTTAGTAAGATCTACTTGGTCTATTGTGTCGTTAGGTAAAAGTGTGTTTTCTAGTGTGTTTCTTTAGTATGCATTAGTATGCATTTGTAGTTAGGAAATCCGACGGTCATGATATGTTCCGCACATAGAGTGATCCAACGATTCATACTCTCCTCGATATTAATGGCCATTGATATATGGCTTAACACCCGATTGGTCCATGATCTCTATTTAAAGAGCATGGAGGGTCATTTTCCTTCAATCGATTGTGAGAAACTCTCTTGTAAAATCTCTCTGTAATCTTTTTCTTTGCATTAATAAACTGCTCCAAGTGGTCACGTTGGTTGGGGTCGTGAATGTTTCCCCGTAGGGGTTTTACCACGTGAAAACATCGGTGTTTTGAT
>SNQJ01S0193309.1:13851-31620 GCA_010110895.2 Picea sitchensis | reverse complement strand
TTCTACCTACTATGGACGAGAGCGGATCGCTCAAGGTCCTTTACAATACATAAGTATGCCTCTCCTTAACTATCACATTTAAGTTTGGCGCATCCACTCTTCAAAAGTTTTTAAACAATTTAACATATGCTCAAAATGTGTGGCGCTTTCCCCCATGCTCGCTTGATGTTGACGATGCTCCTGCATCATCGTGACTGAAAATAATGAGGTTTTCTCTGTTTCCTTTTGCTCACAAAAAGTTTCCCACCAATCTTTGACATGGGGAACGGTTTTGAGGAGCGCAAAAGTAATCTTTTCTTTATTCGAAAAGTTATGGACAGAAAAATACCCTTCTAGTAGATTCAACCACTTGTCTACAATATCTGCATCTATCTGACCTTCAAATATAGGAATATCGAAGTTTATTTGTACCTTGAAGGGGGCGATGCCTCCGTTCGAAGAAGATGCATCATGTGTTGGTAACCGCTGAAGGATTTGCGTGAAACTATCCATCATCTCATTCCTCTGTTGCGTGAGGGCTTCCTCAATCAACAGTTTGAAAGGATCTCTTGTCCCATCATCTTTCTTTTCTCCTACCATGGGAGGTCGCTTGGGGGTGCAAGAGCTTCTTTCCTCAAGAGAAACAAGCTCGAGACCCAACTCTTTGTACTTCAACCTTGTTGGGGACATGCATTAAGACGACAAGGAGAAGATTGCTCTGATACCATTGATCTGGATTTTATGAGCAGAAAGAAATGAATACAGATTATTAATAGGTTCTTAATACAAAATAATAGAGATACAGTAAAACTGGTTTTCTATTCAATAACGAAATAAGCTAAAACTGTAAAATGCAGTGGAAACAAGCTTGCTGGAATGGTGGCGGCTTATCTCTAAGAAGAGACGTGACGACAACGCGCATTCGCAAGAAGAAAGTTACAATGAGGCTCTGAAGGAATTTTTACAATAAGCAAGAATGCCAAAAACCCTAGACATCCAAAAACCTAACCTTAGGAGATGAAGCGCCAAAAGTCATGTGGGCCCCGTTTGGGTAAGTTAGTACATCAACTTCCCGGGGTCGTAACTTTTGCATATGATCTCCGTTTTAGGCATGTGATAGTCCATTGGAAAGGTATTGTTGAGGAGATTCATTTTGGGGGATCAATCATTCCTTAAAATATAATTGAGGAGATAGATCCTAAAAATCCTTCATTTAGGCCCTCAAAATGGTCCCGAAAGTTAAAACTGCTAAAAATAGTAAATTGCCAAAATTGTCAGAAAACTGTTTTGAGCCAGTTGGAAAAGGTGGGTGGCCACCGATATCCATTTGGATCATATATTCTCGTACATGGGACATGATATTCCTATCTTTGTGTTTGTTGAACCTTTAAATATTTCCCTTAAGTCAAAGAGGTTCTCCAAATTGGATACCCCTTTCAGTATCGTGTGAAACGTTTGTTTGTCAGTTGAGTGATCTGTTTCACCTCTTTTTTTGTGGGGATTAGTTTCTACTAGTTTCTCTTGGAATACTTCATCACCAATAGCTAGGTCTTTAAAATTTTCCTGATTGTTTAAGAAGTTTATGATCTCTTCATTTCCTTCAAAGACCTTCCAATTAGAAATATTGTCGGGCATCGATGGTTTGTAGAGCAGTTCCACAATGAACCGAGAGGATTCATAATCTTCTAAAGAAGATAGCCTCGAGGCAACAATGGCCAGGGAATCATCAAGAGTATTATTTGTTCTGGGGATAAATGTAATGTTGAAGGCTTCAAAATATTCTATTAGCCTATGCACTTCCTGTTGTTAATTCCTCAGGTGGGGAGAGTTGCAATGTATAGTATTCCTTACTTCCCTAATGATAATTTCAGAGTCTCTGAAAACCTTAAGTTCTTTAATGTTTAAGTCTATGTATTTTTTTATCCCTTGCATTAAAGCTTCATACTCAGAAGTTTTATTAGTGCATTCAAATTCTAGTCTGTAGGACAAGAAATTTTGTTTCCCCTTCGGATCAATGAGGATAAATCCCGTTCCTTACCCCTCTTGCAACTTAGACCCATTAAAGTACAAGGTCCAAACTTTTGAGCAAAAATCATCAGTTTCTCCATGCTTGCTAACTTCCTCCTCTCCCCTTATTTTGTTTGGGGTTTCCAACAGAGGTTCTTGATAGAAGAGGGTTCCTTCCGCCGTTACAAGTAAATTTACTTGAAAATTCATTTCAAAGTTCTAAGTAAGAGGTACATTAGATGAGAGGGGGAATAAATTTCCGAAATCATAATCGCGGGAGTAGTTTCCTAGCATGGGGAAATATGCCGACGAGGGTTCATTGAAGGCCTCCAAGTTGGTGATAGTATGTTTGAGATACCTTTCCCTATCGATCCTAATCATGTTTGCATGTTTTTTTAATGACAACCAAAGGTGAGCCCAATCTGTGCTAAAGTATCCATTCAACTTTTCAGACCAATCTTGACTAAGTAGCAGTCCATAAGCTTATGTGATGCAACACACTTACCTCAGCAGGGTCTGCATGACCTCGTAGTCTTTGTATCTTCCTATTTCCTTGAGCCGAAGTGGCTCTTTAGTTCCCACTGGAACCTTCAATGCATTCAAAACCACAGGTCCTTATAGAATTTATTCCCGCGCGAGCAAGCACTAGGCGCGAACCCCTACTCGATGTGACCACCGGCATGACCATTGCCTTAACTCGAAAAGGTGTTTTGGATTTCACGACTTCGCGATTTCTATTGTGAGTCCCCCCGACTCCTTCGATTCCCAAAACCATGAAATGGGCTATCGGTCCACTATCTCCTCCCTTATGCCTCAATCATATGACCTCCAGTTAAGTCATGGGGCCTCACTTCCAAGCGCGTTGGGATTTCGCATATCGGGAATTCCTAAAAACAAATTCCTCCACACTTCCGACTTTCGAAATGCCGAAAAATCTAATCTCCAATCAATGAATCTCGTTGATCTAGATCTAACGACTGCTAATCCTCCCAAGATTGTGAGTGTTGAAAGAAAATCGGTCTTAACCTCCCCACTGATCCATTGGATCCAATGGTCCACGGAAAATCAATGTTTCTCCCTCTGAGAAACTCAACCGTCCATTCAAGTTCTCAAAGATTTCTAGCCAAATAAATTTGCATTCTTCCTCCTGATCTTGGTTTCTACGAGGTGACTTCGACCCTCGTCTGTCCTTTGAACTTTCCAAGACTCTATCCTTCCTGAGCTTGAATCTTGCTGCAAACTCAAAGATTCTAAGGGACTCTTGCATGCACCCCTTACAGACTTTACGATAATATCTGATTATCTGAAACTCTCCAACTCTACGCACTCCTTGCGACAACAGTTCTTCAACCACTCACTTGGTTGGAAAAAGTCTAAGACTTCAACCTGCCTGTGCACACCTTGCATGACTCTATGCTATACTTGCACTTTTGTTGGTATGAAAACAACTCTATCTCTCCTAAGCTTTTCTGAGGTAAAACTCAGAATCTCGTCAACGCACTCCTTGTGGACCTTCACTACACTCTTTGCAGGAATTCTTAGGAAGAGAAACAATTGAAACTCATACTCTCCCTCTCATAGAATTCATACATTCAACATGAAATCATACACATAAAGCATTGAAACAAATGCATAATAGAGAATGTAAGCAAACTATAAACATACCATGCAATAGATGAAAACAATATTCATAGCAATGCCATGAGATTGAGTCAAAGCATTTTCATATTAACTCACGTGCTTCTGTACATGGGTTCTATAAAAACAACTATCTTCTTATACAATGTCTACAGTCTCTTTTCTTCTCCGCTCTCCTTGATTTCTTGCTCTATTCTTACAAATGAGAATACTCATCCTACAATACAACTACGAGGGAGATTTTTCTTGAGCTTTCCCTCCTACAACCTAAACTATCTAATCGAATTAAAGCCTACATCTACTTTACATTGATTACATTAATTTCCTACAACCAACAGATGAGAGAAATTCTCAAGATGTGCGTTACAATGCCCAAAACATTTAAGAGCACTTATGTCTCTCCAGATATTACATTAATGTGTCATCCTTTTGAAATTCAAAATATCTTCAAAATGTGCACAGGTGTGTATCCAGTTGTCCTCCGCTTTTTCTTGCTTGTGATGCTCTTGCATCATACTCCTCTGGCTGAAAAATTCATGGATTCCTATCCATGAGCTCCTGCACCATCTGTCTATGTTTCTGGATATTTTCTTCACTTTCCCAACTGGCATATTCAATCGGGTGTGCCTTCTACTTTACCAAGCACTCAAAATATGTCTTCCTCTGGGTCTTCTTACTAATCTTCTGATCAATGATATTTTCCATCTGTGACTTTTCAGCTACATGCATCTGTTTGACCCACTAAACTTCCTTCTGATTCTCTGCTCCTCTTGCCTCATCTGCTTTGTAAGGATACATATATGCTACACTAAATATGGGTGATATTCCCACATCATCTGGAAATTCTATCTCATAAGCATTTGCCTCAAATTTTCTCAGAATCTTACATGGCCCTATCTTTTTCATCTTCAACTTATTATATGTTCCCCTTGGGAACCTTTCTTTTCTTAGATGCGCTAAGACTAAATCTCCCACTTCGAACTGAAGCTCTCTTCTGTGCTGATCTTCTTTGTGCTTTTATTCCTGGTTGGAACTCTGCAACCATTCTTTAATCTTACCGTGGAGCTCCTGCATCTCTGCTGCAAAATCTTCTGCTCCAGTATTCCTGAACTCATTTTTCTCTAAGTCTCTCAACTCAGATACTCCTCTTGGATGCATTCCATACATTATCTGAAATGGGGTCTGTCCTATGCTTCTGTTAGGTGAGTTGTGATATGAAAATTCTGCTTGTGGCAGAATCTGATCCCACGGACTATGATGTTCAGTGACTAAACTTCTCAATAAGTCTCCCAAACTTCGATTTACTACCTCAATTTGTCCATCCGTCTGAGGGTGATATACTGAGCTAAAAGATAATATCATCCCCAGATTTTTCATACTGACCTCCAGAAATGACCAACAAATTTGGTATCTCTGTCTGAAACAATACTCTTGGGTAAACCATGAAGTCGAACAACTTATTTGAAAAACAAGTTTGTAATGTGTGTTGCATCACTGGTTTTCTGACATGGAATAAAATGTGCCATTTTTGAGAATCTGTCGACTACCACGAATATGGAATCACAACCCCTTTGTGTCCTTGGAATTCCCAACACAAAATCCATGCTTACCATGTCCCACAGCCTCTCTGGTACTGGCAATGGTTGATACAACCCTGTATTTTGTCTTTTCCCTTTTGCGTGCTGGAAAATTCTACATCTGTTGACAAATTTATTGACATCTGTCCTCATTCCTGGCCAATAATAAAAAATGTTCAATTGTGTGAATGTCTTGTCATGGCCGAAATGTCCAGCCAATCCACCACTATGCTTTTCTTTCAGAAGGTTTTCTCTCATAGAAATCTTCGGGATACACAACTGATTTCCTTTGAATAACAGTCCATCCTGGATCAAGTATTCAATCCATTTTCTTCTATCTCTTAGAACAAGATTCTCACATGCTTCATACACATCTTTAAAATCTGAATCATCTCTATACATGTCCTTAAGGATATCAAAACCTAAGGTTTTCACATGAAACTCCTGTAGAATAAAAAATTTCCTGCTCAATTCATCAACAACCTTGTTAGCATTTCCAGAAATGTTCTTTATAACAAAAGTAAATTTCTACATAAATTCAACCCATTTTGCATGTTTCTGGTTCAATTTCTCCTGTTTGGTTACAAAATGTAAGGCCTAGTTGTTTCTATACAAAACGAACTCTTTTGGAACCAGGTAGTGCCTCCATTTCTTCAATGTTTGTATGACGACATAAAACTCTTTATCATACATGGAATAATTCCTTTTGGAATCGTTCAACTTCTCACTGAAGTATACAACTGGCCTATTGTCTTGACTTAATACTGCTCCAATCACAAATCCACTTGCATCACATCTCACTTGAAATGTCTTACTAAAATTTGGCAGAACCAAAACTAGCTGTCCAGTTATCTTCTCCTTTAACAACTTGAAAATTTTCTCCGCTTCCTCTATCCAATGAAAAGATTTATGTCTTTTCTTGACTGTGTCCATCATCGATGCACAAATTCCACTAAAATTTCTGATGAAATTCCTGTAAAAACTGGCTAATCCATGGAATCTTCTGACTTCAAAGATATTCCTTGGCGATGACCATTCTTTGATTGCTTTTACCTTCTCAGGATCCATCTTCAACTCATTCGAAGAGATCATGAACCCCAAATAAATGAGTTCCGTCTTCATGAAAGATGACTTCTTTATATTTATCAACAACTTCTCTTGCTACAACATCCTCATCACTAGGGTTAAATGTCTCAAAAGTTCTTCCTCAGTCTTATTGAATATCAATATATCATCAAGATATACAATTACAAACTTCCCAATGAAATCCTTCAAGACTCCATTCGTCAATCTCATGAAAGTACTTGTCGCATTCGTCAAACCAAATGGCATGACAAGCCATTCATACAATCCTTCATTTGTCTTGAATGCCATCTTCCTTTCATCACCTTCCCTCACTCTAATATGATGACATCCACTCTTCAAATCAATTTTTGAAAAACACTTTGCTCCACTCAAGAAATCCATCAAGTCATCCATCTTGGGTAAAGGAAATCTATACCTGATGATTTTGTTTATAGCCCTTGAGTCTATACACATTCTCCATCCACCATCCTTCTTTGGACTTAACACTATTGGCACAACGCATGGACTCAATCTTTCTCTAATCAACCCTTTGTCCATCAAATCCTGGACTTGCTTCTTGACTTCTTCATTCTCCTACGACGTTAGTATGTACGCTACTTTGTTTGAGAAAATCGCTCTTGGTATAAGGTCGATGTGATGGCTTATACTTTTGATGAGCGACAATGAACAAGGTAAATCATCCACCACTATATCAACGAAATTCTCCAGCATTTCCTAAATCTCCTCAGGTAGATCATCTACTGAGGTACTGGTCAAGATGACTCTAGGTTTCCTCACCACAAAAAACTACATTTCTTCATCTTTCTTGACTTCATCTAGAAGTTCCTTCCCACTCATGAGAAGTATAGTATTACTTGTTTCTTCTTTCACCTTCTTGTCCTCAATTGGAAGCAACATATGTGTCCTACCAATCTTCTCCAAGGTGTATGTGTTATTTCTTCCGTCATGAATAACATTCATGTCATATTGCCAAGGCCTCCCCAACAAAATATGACATACATCCATGGGAATAACATCACATAAGATCTCATGTCTATACCCCCCTATCTTAAATTCAACTAAACATTTTTAGTGACTGTTACCTGATGTCCTTTTTGCAACCATGAAACCTTGTATGGGCTCGGATGTGAAACTGTTTCCAATTTCAACTTTTCCACCATCTCTGTGGATACTAGATTATCTGTACTTCCACTGTCAACAATCAGCTTGCATATTGTATCCTTGGTCTTGCAAGCAGTTCTAAACAAACTGTTCCTTTGGACTTGATTCTCTATCTATTTCTCTGGCTTCAAGAGAATTTTCCTCACCATTAAGGATCTTCCACCTTCTACATCTTCTGCCTCAACATTTCACCTTTGTGCTTCTGAAATGTGCACTTCAAAATATTTGTGTCCGATCTTTCCACAGACGAAACACTTTATTTCACCGCCTCTGCCCCTTCTTCTTCCTCCGGCTCAAGGAAAAGTGTTCCTATCGACATACTGTCCTCCTTGTCAGCTTCTTCCCCTTTTTGGGTGGTTATGAGGTTTCTTTTCTTCCTCCTTGGGCTTCTATACTTTGTCCTGGGCAATTTCTTTGCCTCTGCTCTGACTTCTACCTCTGCTCCTTTGACCTTGCTTTTGGGCCAATTTCGCTTCTACCTTTGAAGCAATATGATAAGCATCTTCCATATTCCTGATTGTCACCATGCTCATGTCATCTTGAATCTCATATCTCATGCCATTCATGTATCTGACGACTTTTTCATCATCACTCTTGAGATGAGAAGATCTAATGTTGAGTCGGTAAAATTCTTCAGTGTATTCCTTCACTGTCATCCCTTTCTGTCTCAAATTTTGCATTCTTCAAAACAGATTAATTTGGTAATCTCTGGTTATAAACTTGGCTTTCATCTTTGCTACCATCCTATCCCAACTTTTGATTCTTTGTTTTCCTTTGCAACACCTGTCAGCATGCAGTTATACCCACCACAGTGCTGCATGCCCTTTGAGTCTAGTGACTGTGTGCTTTAATTTCTTATCTTCTTAGATATCCTCATAGTCGAAGTATTTATCTAGATCTCTAAACCAATCTAGCAGCTCCTCAATGTCTAAGTTGCATTTATACATCGAGATGTCCATTTTTTCTCTTGCCCCTATTCTTGCAACAACTTTGAATAGATGTTCCTCTACAACATATTTGGCTACAACTTCTTCTTCTGCTTCGGCTTCGTTTTTGCTTCCGAACTCACTGATATCTCCAGTATCAGGGGTTTTCCTCTGTGTTGTCTCCATAGCATCCAATCGAGCATAAAGTTCCCTCATTTCCCTTTCCACGGATGGATTGGGCATGGGTCTCTCTTGACGTCTTATTGGAAAAATTATTTCAATCTGTCCACGCAGAATTCAAATCACAACTATCCTCTGTCTTCCTTCTACAGAAAACAAAATTTGTTAGCTTTGATACCACCTGATGCAACACCCCTACCTCAGCAGGGTCTGCATGACATCTCGATCTTTGGATATTCCTATTTCCTTGAGCTGAAGTGGCTCTTTAGTTCCCACTAGAACCTTCAATGCATTCAAAACCGTAGGTCCTTCTAGAAGTTATGCCTACGCGAGCAAGCACTAGGCGCAAACCCCTACTCCACGTGACCACCAACGTGACCACTACCTTAACCCGAAAAGGTGTTTCAGATTTTGTGACTTTGTGATTTCTATTGTGAGTCCCCTTGACTCCTTCTATTCCCGAAACCCCAAAATGGGCTATTGGTCCACTAGATCCTCCCTTATGCCTCAATCATATGACCTCCAGTCAAGTCTCGGGGCCTCACTTTCGAGCGCATTGAGATTTCACGTATTGAGGATTCCCGAAAACAACTTCCTCCATACTTTCGACTTCCGAAATGCCGAAAACTCCAATCTCCAATCAACGACTCTCATTGATCTAGATCTAACAACTGCTAATCCTCCCGATCTTGCGAGTGTTGAAAGACACTCGGTCTTAACCTCCCCGCTGATCCACTAGATCCAGTAGTCCACGAAAAATCGACGTTTCTCCATCTGAGAAACTAAACCATCCGTTCAAGTTCTCAAAGATTTCTTTCCAAATAACTTGGTGTTCTTTATCCTGAGCTTAGTTTCTACGAGGTGACTTCGAACCTTGTCTATCCTTTGAACTTTCCAAGACTCTATCCCTCCTGAGATTGAATCTTGCTACAAACTCAAAGATTCTAATGGACTCTTACATGCACCCCTTTTGGCCTTCATGATAATCTCTGATTATCTGAAACTCTCCAAATCTGCGCACTCCTTGCGACAACAGTTCTTCAACCACTCACTTGGTTGGAAAAATTCTAAGACTTCAACCTACCTGCGCACACCTTGCACAGTTCAATGCTATACTTTCACTTCTGTTGGTATGAGGACAACTCTATCTCTCCTGAGATTTTCTGAGGTAAAACTCAGAATCTCATCAACGCATTCCTTGCGGACCTTCACTACACTCTTTGTAGGAATTCTCAGGAAGAGAAACAATTGAAACTCATAATCTCCCTCTCACAGACTTCATATATTCAACATGAAATCATACACAGAAAGCATTAAAACAAATGCACAATAGAGAATATAAGCAAATTGTAAACATACCATTCAATAGATGCAAACAATATTCATAACAACTCCATGAGATTGAGTCAAAGCATTTTCGTATTAACTCAAGTGCTTCTATACATGGGTTCTATAACAACAACTATCTTCTTATACAACTTCTAAAGTCTTTGTTCTTCTCCGCTCTCCTTGCTTTCTTTCTCTATTCTTAAAAATGAGAATAATTATCCTACAATTCAACTACGAGGGAGATTTTTCTTGAGCTTTCCCTCCTACAACCTCAAATATCTAATCAAATTAAAGCCTACATCTACTTTACATTGATTACATTAATTTCCTACAACCGACAGATGAGAGCAATGCTCAAGATCTGCGTTACAATCCCCAAAACATTTAAGAGAACTTATGTCTCTCCATATATAACATTAATGTGTCATCCTTTTGAAATTCAAAATATCTTCAAAATGTGCATTGGTGCGTATCCAACCATCCTTCGCTTTCACTTGCTTGCAATGCTTCTACATCATTATGGTATATATACTACAATGATGTCAATTACTTGAACAAATTTCTGGTGTGTAGCCATTCTAATCATGACATCCTTGATTTCTCCAATAACTTTCACTTGGTTTTTGTCCAGTTGTATCACATGTTTATCACTTTTGACAGGGTCTGCATTTAATTTCTTGCAGATGGATAATGGCATAACATTAGAGGATGCCCCTGAGTGAACTAAACAATTATGGTGGTTTCTGTTGAATACTTTAAATGTCAAGAGGAACGGTAGGACAAAAATCTTTCCTTTTTTATCTATAGAGCAAGCATTCACATTTGGTTTATTTTTAGATATGTGGGGGATGGATTTTCCCCTTGGTCAGTGCTTGTTATAGGAGTTTCTACTGACTTCAAGGCTTGTAACAGAAAGTCCCTGTTTTTGGGAATTCTACACATGTCCATGATCGATACATTTTCCTTTAATCTTTTTAAATCTTATACTATGTTGTATTCTAGCTTGGGTGATTCTCGTGTATGGATGTTTATAGGATTTCTTTGGGAGACAAAAGGTGCTTTCGGGTGATCAGATGTTTGTTTTCCTCTCGAAGTTTGGGAATGGTAAGGTCATTTGAGACCGGCTGACCCCTACTTCACATTTTCACAACCAAAACCTCAGCGGGTGGTCCTTGAACCTCAAATATATCATCAGAAGGCATTGGCAAGTCAAGATCCCACAACAACATGGCTGTTTCTTCAGACGGGTCAAATTATTTCTGATCAACAATATTTATCGCTAAGACACTTGATTGTTCGGTAAAGGAAAATTCATCTAGCAATCAACTGGCCATCAAATTCATGGCATGTACCCATTGTGGGCAGTCTCTTTCAGAATGTTTCTCTTGATGATAAGTATAAAAAGATTCAGATGCTACATTTCCCAGGTTGATGTTTAATTTGGCTGGGGGAGGTTCAATTGCTTTGAACGGTGGGTTTCTTTGCTTTGCTTTGAATGGTGGGTTTATATGTTATATGCAGTGCATATTCCATATTATATAACATATAAAATCCTTCCCCAACACTTCTTTTCATGTCTACGATTTAATTTGAAAACTTATTTATCATCCGTTGTAGGTCTTCTATGTCTCCATTTCCCTTTTTAGGACCTTGTTCTGTTTGTTTCCCTAGAGGTATAGTAAAAAAGAGTCCTCTCCTAGGTGGAGGTTGAGATTCCTTCTTAAGTAGTGAGACCTGGCCCTCTTTACATCCCTTCATTTGGAATTCAATTGTTTTGGATTCCTCGAAATTTTCAGCTAGGGTATGCTTGACAACCCTTTTTACAAACATGGAAATAGAAGCAGGGAAAGCATTAGCGTATACTTCGATTTGAAACTCCTGAGTGGGTTTAGCTTCAGGTTGGAATTTTTCCAGGATAGTGGTGAATTGTTGATTGAAGTCTTTAACCTTTTCTTTTGAACTCATGGTGGCGGTGAACAACTCAACCATTAAAACTCCTGTAGTGGTTTCTTCTGCAAATTTGTCTAAAAAATCCTTTTGAAACTTTGTCCAACTAGTTATGGGCCCTACAGGAAAGTTAAAATACCACGTTGAGTCCGATATAGGGAAAAATCCTGCATAATACATCCTCATGTTGGACATTCATCATTCTAATAGTTAGTATGAACTTTTTAATATGGTCTTCAGGTAATCCTGAGGTTTCAGGGTCAAATTTAGGGAGTAACTTTTCTGGATGTCGGGGGAGGTTATGTACTCTTCCGGGGATTTCCAGAGCATCTTTGGCCAACCAAGGTTTATTATTCTGAGGTGGGTTCCCCCTTTCTTAATTATGATCATTGTTACACTCCATTTTGTCTAACTTTGAAGCTGAGCGATCCGATTTAAACCATTCCTCGTCAAATTCAAAATTGTCGGGATGAGAGTAGTTACTGTTTATTAAGGGGATGTTCGATCTCGATGAGGGAGAATTCTATCAGGTATTCTACTGTGTGAACAAAAACCTGGTCGTGGGTGTCGACCACTGGTCTGCTTACTTGTTTTCTACAAGGAAATAATAGAGCTAAGGGTAATAATCCAATTTGCTGGGCGTAAGATATTGTGATTCTTCTAAACTGATTCAACTACTCGTGGGTAAGAGCATAAGGTATGTTAGGGAATAAATGTTATTCCTCTTGCTGGGGTGAGTTACTCATTACGTGAGTACTTAGTGTATGTGGGTTGTCTTGAGAATGACTAGCCATGCATGTGGGTTGTTTTGAATCCATAGGCCGTGTGAAATATTATATCAGAAATATTGTTAGCCATTCATTCAACATGCCCTACTTCTAGCACCAATTCTGTTGAGGGGTCCTAAATCCATTTGAATCGACAACAGGAACCAAAACCACCACGAAGGCCCAATTAGACTCCACAGCGTTTGATGGTGGAATGGTTCTCCAGATCTTTCGATCTGACCGATTTATCGATGGGCTTTACGTAGTGATTGACATGATATCTTCTTATGAAAGTTCCTCCTTCAGTTTAAACGTTCTATTTTGTATTTTATCTTATTAGATGGGTCTTATTAGAATATGGGTGATGGTATAAACCAACTAATAAAAAAAATGGGGGTTTCTTAAATACTGAAGTGTTGATGATTGTAGCTATGTGAGACATTATCTAGGACACATATCTGAGAGACAGCCCCTGAGAGGGGTGTGTGGTTCCTATCTGAGACATAGATGGAACATAGAGATGGCCTCCTCCTTACAAATATTTGAGAAGAAATCCAGATGATTCTCCTGTGTAACGCAGTGAGAAAGGAGATCTATAGAGTTGGACGTGCCTATGGCTGAGCACAAGGTGAACATGTGAAATCCCAAAGTGCTGGCTGCATCGTCATGAGAACATAAATGAAGATGATGTATTAGCCTCCTATGAGAAGAGAGTTGATGAGAAACTCTAGATGACTATCCTTTGTAATGCAATGGGAAAGAATATCTGTTGAGTGGATGAGCACATGTGAACGTGATCCTAGTGGCTGAGCACTAGTGAAGAAGTGGTTCTTCTGTGTAATGTAGTGAGCCAAAGATATGGACATCCCTATAGATGTGCCCCTAGTGGATGAGAACTAGTGGATGTATAATATCCCTTGCTATATTGTTCAAGAGTCATACCTTCCTGTAACCCTAATTGTAATGTAAAGGGTATAGGTCGGCCCCACCTTAATGTGATTGATATGTAATGTAAAAGATAATTAATATGGTTAATATTAATTATATTATGAGATAGAGAGGTCAACCTTGTTGTGCCAATAGACACTTCTGTTGATAGGTCAAGTATAATATAAGTAAAGGTAAAGTCCCCATTGAGGAATCATATATTTTGTGTGAGTTTGGAAATTTTAGCAAGTACACCTTCTTGGGAAAAGTGCACACCTCTCTTGGGTTCTAGTCTTATAGGGTTTGCAAGCACCCTCTTGTGTGCTAGGTCTTCTTGGCGATGAAGGTCTTTCTCTTGAAGAATATAAAAAAGGATTTAGCTGGGTTTTCTTCCCTTGTTGAGAAGGGTTTCCGAGAATACTTCTTGTGTTCTAGTGCATGGTGTTTCTTCTTGTGATCTTGGTTTCTACAATATTATTGCTTATGGTTAAGATAAATGCTAAAAATGGAATGAGCTTCATGCTTAACCTTACTTATTGAAAAATCTGTTGATATTATGGTAGCTGCGGGAGGTATTTACCTCCACGTGTAAACCCGATGAGAATACAATATTCCGGGAAGCAAGAAGAAACCCTAATTAATTGGTTAATAACCCTAGAAGAAAAGTCGGCTCAAGAGAATGACTTGTATTAGGTTATTAGCCTCCAAGAGAAGAAGTCGGCTAAAAGAAATGTTATATACTAAAGAATTAGTACCCAGAATGAGAAGTCGACCCAGGCAGTCTGGCATAAATAGTATAAATACAGGAGGCCAGTCTTCATTCTGGACAAACTTCTTAGAATTGCAGCAACACACTTGTGCGCACTGCAGTTGGCCAGTTTGTGCGCAAGTTTGGAGGAGAGTTGCTGTTACAGCTGCTGCAACTAGTATATTTCAGTTTTGGCTTGGACTATCTCTTGGTTATGGTTTGGACTCTCTGATCAACTCTTGTTACTCTTGTTTGGTGCACTATCCTTGGAGAAAGGTGCACCACCCTTGTTTGGCTATCTAGTCTAGGGTTTTCTTCCAGAATGATTCTCTATCAAATTTAAGGTGCTCCGGGGTGGCTTCGGCCTATGGTTGGGTGACAATAGTGATATTGTCTATGGTTAAATGAGCACATCCATTATATTCTAACAAAATCAACATGGTATCAGAGCGTAGGTATTGAAGAACCCATTGTATAAACATTTTCCAACCATCCTCTCTCTCTTATGCAGAAACTGTACGACCCTCCTAGGGTTCCCAAAAAATACGTACGACCTACTCTTCTGAGGCTTTTCAACACTTGAAACTTGGACGTTGAGGATAAAAAGTACATAGGTGTGTATGAACTCCTTCAGCGCACCTCCAACAAGTCTCAAATTGCAATTCCGAGAATTTTGACTTTTTGGCCCTAGGGTTTCTAGGGTTTCACTTAATTTTGCAGAAAATTTCAGAATTGTGTTTCTGAAACTCCTTGAAGGAGCTATTCATCTTACTAGGACTATCATATCCTTCAAAGGCTTATTTTTGGCATTCATAATTCCAAAAAAACCTAAAAGCACTAGCCTAGCCTAGCCATTAGGTTTTCTAGCCTAGTTGACAAGGGTTTATGAAGAATCCAAAATGCGCAAAATCATGATGGGAGGCAAGCTTGATGGTTCAATAAAACTCAGTTCTAGGAAGAAAATACCTGAAAGAAATGAAGACATCAACATCTCAACACTCTGAGGTATGGTGCCTACCAATGATAATACTTGGTTAATTGATAATGGTGCCTCCAGGCACATGACCGGTCTTAGAGATCACCTAACACATTTTGTTGAGAAAGAGACACATCTACATGTTGTTCTTGGAGATGATGCTAGATATAATGTAAGAGGAGTTGGGACTTCTACCTTCCAACTAGATTCAGATATGGAGCTTCAATTAAATGAAGTACTATATGTACCTAGAATGAAGAGAAATATTGTCTCTATTTCTGCCTTGGAAGACAAGGGATACAACATTACTTTCTCAGAAGGAAGAGTCCTTTCATGGCACAAAGAATCTCATATAAGTTCTACCAAGGTAATTGGTTTCCGAGAAAACAACTTGTATAGATTAACCATCAAACCAGTCTAAGCCTTGCTACATGAGACTATCAGCTTAAGTGAGCTATGACATAGAAGACTTGCTCACATTCATTATAGAGCTCTTCCAGCTCTAGGGAAAATGGTAATAGGTCTACCAGAAATATATATTCAACATAAAGGTGTTTTCAAAGGTTGTTCCCTTGGAAAAAATGTTAAAGGATCATTATCAAGTAGTGACAATAGATCCAAGGAAATCTTGGACTCGATACACTCAGATGTATGTGGGCCAATGACTGTTGCATCTCTGAATGGGTACCTATACTATGTACTCTTCATAGATGATGACTCCCAGAAAACTTGGATTTACTTTTTGAAGAACAAAGATGGAGTCCTTGAAAAATTTCAAGAATTCAAAGCTCAGGTTGAGAACCAAACTGGAAGAAAAATCAAGATACTAAGATCATATAATGGAGGAGAATACACCTCAAAATAATTCATCAATTTTTGTATTGAATCAGGGATCAAGAGGGAGTTCACAGTTCCTTACAAACCTCAACAAAATGGGGTTGCTGAAAGGAAAAATAGAACTATCATTGAGGAAACCAAAGCAATGATACATGATTAGAGTCTACCTATGAATCTATGGGAAAAATCATGTATGAAAACAATATATGTTTAAAACAAAAGTCCTCATTAGATCCCAAAGAACATTACTCTAGAAGAAGCTTCACCAAAGTGAAGCCTGATATTGGACACTTCAAAGTATTTGGATGTCCAATATATTTTCATGTACCCAAATAAAATAGATCCAAACTAGAACCTTCAGGAAGAAAGGGCACAATTTTAGGATACAATGAATCCTCAAAATCATATTGAATCTACATTCCTGGTCAGAGAAAAATTGAAGTAAGCAGAGATGTTACTTTTGAAGAAGAAGTAGCCTTCCAGAAATCTAGAGAAGCTCAGATGGAAAATGATAGTGAGACAATGCCTTCTACCCCTTCAATAGTTCATAGGGAGACAAATATTATTCCAGATGATCCAATAGCTCCAGTTGATCTAGTTGTTCCAGCCGATTTAGTTGCTCCAAGAAACATACCCAAAGATATTATAGTTGGACATAAAAGGCCTACTTGGGCCCGAAAAAATCTACAAGAAGAAGAAGGGCATAAAGCCCCACAAGGAACAACCATAGAGAGAAAAATACCACAGAGATTCTCAAGCTATCTTTCATCCGTGACCCACATTATTGAATCAGAGCCAACTTGTCATGGATAAGCTTCAGGTGAACAAGTATGGAAAGATACCATGACTAAAGAATACCAATCTATATTAAAAATTGATGTATGGGATGTTGTTCCAATACTAGAGGGAAAGTCTGTAGTGACTTCCAATTGGATTTATAAAATCAAGCATGCTGCTGATGGAAGCATCAAAAAATACAAAGAAAGATTTGTGGCCAGAGGGTTTTCACAAGTAGAGGGAGTTGACTATGACGAGACTTCTACACCAGTAGCCCGATACACCTCCATCCGATCTATCATTGTACTAGATACTTCCATGGGTTGGAAACTACATTAGATGGATGTAAATACAACCTTTCTCAATGGTGAAATTGAGGAAGAAGTTTATATCATGTATGCAGGTTGAAGAAATCCCTATATGGTCTAAAGAAAACACCACGTGCTTGGTACGAGAAAATGGATGGATTTTTGATGAGTTTTGGCTTCAACAAAAGTGATGCTGATCCAAACTTATATTATCACATTGATGGCAATGAGTGTTTGATTTTGGTCCTATATGTGGAAAACCTTTTCCTCACCGGTTCAGAGAGACTCATTGCTGAATGCAAACAAGCACTGACTGCTAAATTTTAAATGAAGGATTTGGGCTTAATGCACTACTTCTTGGGACTAGAAGTATGACAAAGAACAAATGAGATTTTCCTGAGTCAAGGATATACTATGGAGATACTGAAAAATTTCAGCATGACAGAATGCAAATCCATGCCCACTCCAATGGTAATGGATTTGAAGAAAATGAGTGATACTGATTCAGGAGATGTAGATCAACACTTATACCAACAATTGATTGGATCACTGATGTATCTGGTTAACACGAGACCAAACATTTTCTATGCAGTAAATGT
>SNQJ01S0193309.1:0-13841 GCA_010110895.2 Picea sitchensis | reverse complement strand
TTTTAGGATACAATGAATCCTCAAAATCATATTGAATCTACATTCCTGGTCAGAGAAAAATTGAAGTAAGCAGAGATGTTACTTTTGAAGAAGAAGTAGCCTTCCAGAAATCTAGAGAAGCTCAGATGGAAAATGATAGTGAGACAATGCCTTCTACCCCTTCAATAGTTCATAGGGAGACAAATATTATTCCAGATGATCCAATAGCTCCAGTTGATCTAGTTGTTCCAGCCGATTTAGTTGCTCCAAGAAACATACCCAAAGATATTATAGTTGGACATAAAAGGCCTACTTGGGCCCGAAAAAATCTACAAGAAGAAGAAGGGCATAAAGCCCCACAAGGAACAACCATAGAGAGAAAAATACCACAGAGATTCTCAAGCTATCTTTCATCCGTGACCCACATTATTGAATCAGAGCCAACTTGTCATGGATAAGCTTCAGGTGAACAAGTATGGAAAGATACCATGACTAAAGAATACCAATCTATATTAAAAATTGATGTATGGGATGTTGTTCCAATACTAGAGGGAAAGTCTGTAGTGACTTCCAATTGGATTTATAAAATCAAGCATGCTGCTGATGGAAGCATCAAAAAATACAAAGAAAGATTTGTGGCCAGAGGGTTTTCACAAGTAGAGGGAGTTGACTATGACGAGACTTCTACACCAGTAGCCCGATACACCTCCATCCGATCTATCATTGTACTAGATACTTCCATGGGTTGGAAACTACATTAGATGGATGTAAATACAACCTTTCTCAATGGTGAAATTGAGGAAGAAGTTTATATCATGTATGCAGGTTGAAGAAATCCCTATATGGTCTAAAGAAAACACCACGTGCTTGGTACGAGAAAATGGATGGATTTTTGATGAGTTTTGGCTTCAACAAAAGTGATGCTGATCCAAACTTATATTATCACATTGATGGCAATGAGTGTTTGATTTTGGTCCTATATGTGGAAAACCTTTTCCTCACCGGTTCAGAGAGACTCATTGCTGAATGCAAACAAGCACTGACTGCTAAATTTTAAATGAAGGATTTGGGCTTAATGCACTACTTCTTGGGACTAGAAGTATGACAAAGAACAAATGAGATTTTCCTGAGTCAAGGATATACTATGGAGATACTGAAAAATTTCAGCATGACAGAATGCAAATCCATGCCCACTCCAATGGTAATGGATTTGAAGAAAATGAGTGATACTGATTCAGGAGATGTAGATCAACACTTATACCAACAATTGATTGGATCACTGATGTATCTGGTTAACACGAGACCAAACATTTTCTATGCAGTAAATGTTCTTAGCCAGTTTATGAGCCAACCGAGACAGACACACTGGATAGCTGCAAAACATGTATTGAGATACTTACAAGGCACAATTTGTTATGGCCTAAGATGTTCCTCCAGTGTGGACTTGAGCCTGCAAGGATATGTCGATGTAGATTGGGCAGGAAGCAAAGTAGACAAAAAAAGCACCTCCATTTGTTGCTTCACTTTAGGTTCTGCCATGGTTTCCTGTTGTAGCAGAAAACAAAGCTCTGTGGCATTGACCACCATAGAGGTAGAGTTCATTGCATTGAGTGTATCAGTCCACGAAGCAGTGTGGCTTCGCAAAATTATGACCAAAATTTTCAATCATGAGATGGATCCTACTACTATTAATTGTGATAACCAAAGCTATGTAAACATCTCTGAGAACCTTGTGTTTCATGACAGATTGAAACACATTGAAATAAACTATCACTATATTAGAGATATGGTGCAGAGGAAGACAATACATGTGCAATATATTCCTAATCATGAACATATCGCACATATCTTCACCAAACCACTTGCTAAGACAAAGTTCAAGTATTTCTATGAGAGACTTGGCCTAGTGGTAAATGCCTCCCTAACCGAGAGGGAGTGTTGATGATTCTAGCTACGTGAGACATTCTCCAGGACACAAACTTGAGAGAGATCCCCTGAGAGGGGTGTGTGGTTCCTATCTAAGAAAGAGCTGGAACGTAGAGATGGCCTCCTCCTTACAAATATTTGAGAAGAACTGCAGATGATTCTCCTGTGTAACGTAGTGAGAAAGGAGATTTGCAGAGTTGGATGTGCCTGTGGCTGAGCACAAGGTGAGCATGTGAAATACCAAAGTGTTGGGTGCATTGTCATGAGAACATAAATGAAGATGATGTATTAGCCTTCCCTGAGTAGAGAGTTGATGAGAAAATCCATATGACTCTCCTGTGTAATGAAATGGGAAAGAAGATCTATTGAGTGGACGTGCATGTGGACGAGCACATGTGAACGTGATCCTAGTGGCTGAGCACTAGTGAAGAAATGGTTCTTCTGTGTAATGCAGTGAACCAGAGATATGGACATCCCTATGGATGTGCCCCTAATGGATGAACACTAGTGGGTGTATAAGATCCCTTGCTATATTGTTCAAGAGTTAGACATGCCTGTAACCCCAATTGTAATGTAAAGGGTACAGGTCAGGCCCACCTTAATGTGATTGATAATTAATGTAAAAGATAATTGATCTGGTTAATATTAATTATATTAAGAGATAGAGAAGTCAGCCTTGTTGTGCCAATAGACACTTCTGTTGACAGGTCAAGTATAATATAAGTAAAGGTAAATTACCCATTGAGGAATCATATATTTTGTGTGAGTTTGGAAATTTCAGCAAGTACACCTTCTTGGGAAAAGTGCGCACCTCTCTTGGGCACTAGTCTTCTAGGGTTTGCAAGCACCCTCTTGTGTGCTAGGTTTTCTTGGTGGTGAAGGTCTTTCTCTTGAAGAATAGCAAAGGATTTGGATGGGTTTTCTTCCCTTGTTGAGAAGGGTTTCCCAAGATACTTATTGTGTTCTTGTGCATGGTGTTTCTTCTTGTGATCTTGGTTGCTGCAACATTATTGGCTATGGTTACTATAAATTCTAAAAATGGAATGAACTTCATGCTTAACCTTGATTATTGAAAAATCAACATGAATAAGGCTAAGCTTGGGATAACCCTAGTGCTCAAGCATGCAGACAAAGATATTCACACCTGTGACAAGCCTAGTACTAATACATCAACTTGCTGGTATTTCAATTATTGACCGAGATACGATTATCAAAAGAAAACATACATGCAATAAAATGATGACAAGAAAAATAGTTTCCTTAGCTCTAGCATTAATCACACATTAACACAACGATTTGCTTTCATCATTAGAGACAAGAACTACAAAAAATATTGAAACAACTAACTTATCAATAGATTCAGAAACTCTTACTCATTACAACATCCATTCATGAAATAAATTCAGAGGAAATTCCTCCTCAAATCCAATCACACACGCCTTTGATAAAAAAAAAGAGAAGTTTTGTCTCTAGTCCTAAACAATACTTCTCAATTAAGGTAGTTCGGAAATAGTTCTTTACAATTCCAAAAATGAAGGTCTTTGCAAAAACCATCGACCACTACTAAAAGGTTAATCCTCTTATTTATAATGAATCATTAACTAAAAATAGCTATGAAAAGTGCAAGCTAAATAAAACAAAACATCGCCACATGGCGCTTCCATCTCTCTGTCTTCTAAGAATCATCAAACAATTTCATTGAAGTGGATGAATCTTATCATACTATGACCATTTGACGAAGAGTTCCTCACACGTGTTGGCATACATGAATTTGTGTTGGTCCATCGGGGTCAAAAGGGTTTCTTTTACTTCTACTGCCCGTGCCCGATACTTGACTATTTTGACACTTAACTACTGCAATACTGCTCGAGCCTTTATCGGGTGCTCCATGAACTGCTGTACTTGACTTGGCTCCATGCTCGCCACCTTTTCTATATCTGCAGTCCATGCCAAGTCTTGTTCTGCATGTTGTTTGACTATGTCATGCAAGTCGACAAAGTCCTCAGGTGAGACGAATTCTGGGAGGCCGATGCCTTTCATCTTTTGATTAATCTTTACCCAAATCCTTTTGCAATTGGCCCAGTTTTCCTGAATCTCCCACTGAGGTTCCTGGGCTATTTTCAAGTAGTATTTGGCTGATTTCTAGATTTGATCTATGCTGTTGTCCCTCAACACCTGAATGCCGTGCTCTTTGGCATCTCGGCTCTTTTGAACCGCGTTGATGTAATCGTTTCTTTCCACTGCTTGGTGAGCCTTCTCGTACCATCTTTCCACATCCTTTCTGGTCGCTAGTGCCATAAGGATGTCTTCTTGGAAGTTAGCTACCCTTGCAGTGAAAAGGTGCCGTTCATTCATGAATTTGTCATAGGCGTCTTGGAACTCACTCCTCAAAAACACCGTGGCTTGTGTGGAGTCCTGATAGTATTTTTCCAAATGGCGCAAATGCTCCAACTCTTTTAGTGCAATGTCTAGCTCCTGATGATATTACTAGGTTGTACAAATTTGACAACTTTCGGTCACCATCTTTTTCATCAGTTTTTGTTGCTCATAGCAATGACTTGAGAAAACTATGGCATGAACGGTTTGGTCATCTAAACTATCGTTCATTGAAAAAACTATGTAATCAACAGATGGTGACTAGTTTTCCTCTTGTTTTATGTAGAGATGGTGTTTGTGCCGGTTTTTTTCTTGGAAAACATCATCGGGATGATTTTGACAAATGTGCCTCTTGGCACGCCTCATGCCCTTTGCATCTTATTCATAGTGACTTGTGTGGTCCACTTTCTTCTTCTTCTTTTTTTGGGTGCAATTATTTGCTAACCTTCATTGACGAGTTTTCCAGACGTACTTGGGTTTACTTCTTAAAACCTAAGAGCGAAGTGTTTGACAAGTTTTTGGCCTACAAGGCCCTTGTAGAAAAACAATCTGGACATCAAATTCAAAATTTAAGAACATATAATGGAGGTGAATATGTGAACAATAATTTTACAAGTTACTACACTACACAGGGCATCCAAATGCAACACACTGTTTCATATACACTGCAACAAAATGGTGTTGCTGAGAGAAAGAAACACACATTAAAAGAAATGGCTAATTGTATGATCCAATCTAAGGGATTAAGTCTAAAGTATTGGGAGAAAACAATCAACTGTGCAAATTACATAGTAAATCGCAATCCCACAAAGGCTATTAAAAATATAACACCGAAAGAAGCTTGGACTAAAATTAAACCAGATGTAAGTCACTTCTGTGTATTTGGCAATATAGCATGGGTTCACATTCCTGATGAGAAAAGGAAAGCATTGCAACCTAAAAGTGAGAAGTGTATATTTGTTGGTTATTCTGAAGATGTCAAAGGTTATGAACTTCTTCAACCACTATGTAATGAAATTATTATTAGAAGAGATGTTAAATTTGATGAAAATCTCTTGGCTTACGAGCCTATTTCGATGATTGTGCCTCTGCGATCCATCTTCGACGTTTGTGGCTTCTTTTGTTCCTGTTGGCCCTTGACCAAGTTTTGAGGAACACTTGGTCATATTTGACCATTTTTGGGACTTAGACAGCCTGTCGAAGACGAAGCGCAAAGCGAAGCAGAGATTACGGAAGCTAGACCCCCTTTTTGGGTTTTTGGGAATATGTAATGGGAAAGGGATGTTGGCCCGTGGGTTTACCCACGCTTAGGCCCACTTTTGTAATGTATAAATAGATATATAGGCGATGTAAGTAGGAGAGAAGATTAGCCAAGGGATCAGTGCTAGAATTGATCTATGTGATTGACTTGTAGAGCTGAGTGCAAGTGTTGTAAGTGATGAGTGCATAGATTGTAAGGAGGCTCTGTGCTAGATCTACGCGAGGAAGGAGGATTTGGCGAGGTGCGTGTAGATATCTTGTCCTATGTGGAGTAGGATTTTGATAGCTCTATGCTGTAATTGGATTGATTGAAGCTAATAAATAAGAAGAGGTGGTGGAAATAGCCCCAGGGTGGGGGTGAACCACGTAAATTTGTGTGTTATGCTCTGTGCTTTGGCTAAGTGCTTTGATATATTTAGACTGATCTACTTATGCATTGTGCTTCATTAGATGTGTATGGATAGTATATTTGATATATATGAAGATGCTTAGTGTTGATTTAATACATCTGATCTATTTTACTGTTGCTAAGTGCTAAATTACCTTGGATCTAAGTGAATGCTACAAAGCTTTGTGCTATTTGCGAAGTATAATAAGGGTTGAATATTGATGAATGATCGATACCAAGTTCTCTGTAAGCGATATAATCATAGATCTATGTCCCAACTTAGGTTGCATACACTTGAGTCCTACAACCACCTTTGCCTCTACCTCGGGTGAGACTTCATCTGCTTCACAGGTGTTGCAAAAAGGGCCAGTAGTTAGGGTTTTGTTGGTGCACTGTTGTAGCATTGAACCCTGGGTCTACCCCTGTGCCAACAAATGGTTCCATTGCCAGGATTGAAACTGTGATTGCTGGGAACTAAGGGAAAATAACCTTTGTGCAAAGATTCATCCTGAAACTATGGAAGCTCTGTGCGTTGATCTGTGCCCTAGTGCACAATATTTTACTTGATCTGAAAATCTCTGTGCTGAAAAGAGAAGGCTAGATTTGAAGAAAAGAAGCGAGATCTGAAAGATTTGTGCTCTAAGAAAAGTAAAAGTGGAAGTTTTTGAAGAAAAGAGGTAAGATCTGTAAGCTCAATGCTCTGATAAAGGTAAGAATAGTTAAAAGTTTTTAGATCTGAAAGCTTTGTGCTCTGTAGAAGTAAGATAAGTGAAAATTTTTGTTTCTAGAGCATGGATCTAGGTATGTTTGATAGACTCTGTCGTAGCTTGAAAACTAGGGCATTAATAGATGAAAGAAAGTTTGACATGAATAGATCTGATAGATATGTTATACCTATGCATAGAAAGAATGTTTGGACTAACAAATGGATGCAGGATCCTAGAAAGAATTTTTTGCAGGATAGCTACCATGATCCTGGTGCACAGTACAGAAGAAGTTGGGTATCATTTAAGAGAAAGAGAGGATTAACCCTATGTTACAGTTGCAAAAGACTGGGACATATTGCTAAGGAATTCCTTGGTGGGAGATCTAGTTGTCTCTGTTGCAAAGCCTTGGACCACAAAGTATTGGATTGTCCTAGAATGATTGCTAAGATTGAAGGCATGAATCTGAATGAAGAAAACCCTAAGGCAGATCTAGAAATAGCAGAACCCCAGATAAAATCAGAAAAGATATTACTACAGATGAAAGACACCTTGAATGACCACATACATGTTAGATTATCAGAGGTCTTTAATGAAAAAGAATGCATCGAGGTAAGAATAAGAGACATTGACATTGATTGTGTTCTGGATGAGGAAACATAAGTGAATATTATGACAGAGAGAACTTGGGAAGCTATAGGAAGGCCTGCTATGATCCCTTCACTAAGAAAAATAGGGTTATTTAGAGGGAAACTGGTAAACCTATGTGGAAGGCTCACTCAGATATCTATGAATGTCAATGGAACTTCGACAGAGGAAGATTTTGAGATTATCAAATTTATTGAGGACAACGCCTCGTTTACTATGTTACTTGGACAACCTTGGATTGAAAGAGATCAAGCCAAGAAGAAGGAAGAAGAAAATGTTTTAGAATAGTAGAGACAAGAGTTAAAAGATTTCATGACCAGAAGGATTGCACAATTGATTGAGGAACATGAGAACAAATCAAATCTATTTGACACTAGAATCCCAGATGACAAAGCTACAAAAGCATTAGGGGACTCATATAAGATTGGAGTATCTGTATCAAATATAGATGAAGTAGTATCCCTGAGTCTTGGGAGAGAACCTCAACAGCGTGAAGTGACTATGCCCAAGGAAAATAAGAATCAGAACGGGAAAATAACTACCGAGACGAAGCTCACAGGGAAGAAGGCTAGGAAGCTAAGTAAAAAGAGAGCTAAGATCGATAGGCTATAAAGGGTTCTAGAGGGAACCTCTCAGAAAGAAACTTTGCAAAATTGGAGCATCGTCGGGATATCATAACAACGACATGGGTCACTTCACCATGGAAAAACAATATAGCCGTTGGAGGCTGATATATCCATTTGACTACTGCTCCAAACAGATCGAAAAGCATTGATGGCTCATCACCAGACCATTAGACCACACCATAATAGACAAAATAAGAGTTAATGAAGCCCCATATCCATTACAAATGATTCGTTACAGAGTTACTTATTCCATCGCGCCATGCACGGAAGACAATTTTTCTAATTGCGAATTTGAGTCTGCAGACTACATGAATTGTGAACAATGATTACTACACTCTTACTCTCTACCCTATTACAGTACCTATGTTACTTTAAGAACTCTAGATATTGATCCTAAGTGTATATGTCTGACGAATTTAGCGCAACTAAAGAATCTGTAAGAGAGGTACTTGCTAGCCTCAGAGCCGAAAGAGTCATGTCAGAGAGAGGATTGTCTAGAGGTTTACATGCATCATCGACGAGAGGAGTGAAAGCCTCCCTGTCGATTGATCAAGCAGGAATATCCCGAGCCGATGCAAAAATAAGAATCAAACATACAGACGATATGGCTAATGTGAATTTGGTTCCATCCATCCTACCTGCTTACATACCACCTCTGTGTGATGCGATCAACAGAGACAGTGTGCCTAGAGACTTTGAGTACACTCTAGTCATTGTGTATCTGCCGAAAGGGGTACGCGTAGTCCGCATAGATCATGACAAGATCATAGCATTGAAGTTTAGTGACTTCAACCTGTGGGATCGTAAAGTTTACAACATGCTTTCCCCCTACAAGTACCTAACCAGAACCAAGGGAAATAATTCGAAGATCGTCCCTCAACAATGGATGATGAACCTTGCACAGTCCACTCTGCTCAACGTTATGAAGATACTGCACTTTGGAAGACACTAGGAGGTGAATTCTTATGTGAAGCTGCTTCTGGTGAGTTACCATGGAGGATACTTATGGTTAAACTGCCGCATAACAATTGATCTAGCGCCGATCAATCAGATCATAGTGCTTAGCATGCAGGGCCCTGATCCCCATGATTACTATCCTGGAAAGACCACGGATCACATTCTTGCTCAGAATATCAAAGAATCTTATGGCGATGTTGAGAAAGGTGTGTGAGGCTACAAGTTAGCTTCTATTAAAAGTGGCGTAGTGCGCCTCGTTTGTCAACTGATCGCAGGGAAGTTGGTACACAAGAATCGACCCACGCAAGTATTCGAATTTGTAGTCGACTTCACAGGGAAGTGCGCAGAGGGACTACATATGAACTGGGCGAAGTACCTGGTGAATCAACTAGATATTGACTGCATAGAAGCCCAAGATCAGGGGCATGAATTCCATTTTAGCTAGCTCTTGTTACTTATAGCTTTCGTTGCATGGGAGCTACCGGAATGTGCAACCTTCCTGGACATCGATCCCTTTGAACCACTAGCTGCAAAGTTCAATACACTGGTACTCGAAAGATATGAACAAGCAGTGGCAATCCATTGCCATATTCCATACCTACTACACCCAGATGAAGCTCACCATCCATTCTGAGCCTCGCATGACCCCGAATACTTTACACAGGTTTCAACCTTTGATGAAGTTCAGTGTGGAGTGCCATTTCATATATATTACAACACGTGCTGATGAGCACAAGGAACAAATTCAGTCTTATTATAAGATGACAGAAGAAGACCTGGAGGATATCACTAAGGAATGGTCGATGAACCTCCTTATTTCAGCAGACCCCGTAGAAATCTACGACATCAACAACCCAAAAGCTGCGCAGGATACACCTGGGCCCAGAAGAAAACAAAGAAGATGAAGAAGGTTGAGGAAGTCTAGGATATAGACAACCTATCTATGAGGATGGATTCCATTACACCAGACTAAGGAGGTGACGACAAAGACTTAGAAGAAGTTGAACAAAGACCAGAAGACAAAGTAGAAATCATAAAGAAGAGGAAGGGTTCGCCTCTGGAACCTTCCTCCCGGAAGAAATCAAAAGCACGCGTAACTAAGCTGCAGACCACGCTCACTCCAGATGACTTTAGTTTCCTCATCACAGCTATGAATGAAGCTATAGAAGAGATAACAAAAAAGCAGGAAGCTAAGAAAGAGACAATGTACAACATAATTGAGATCGAGCTCCAAGGAGTGCAGTAGGCACTTTAGTCTAGCCACGTAGTCTCCACTGTGCCCCTGCCAGAAGGAACAACAGAAGAGGGAGATGAACCAGTTCAACTCCACAAGATTGCTAACATAGTTGAAGTACACCTTCGGAAAGCCTTCAGAAAGCACAGGAAGAAACAACGCAGGCCACACAGGCCTTAAAGCAAGCACAAGAGGAAATCATCGAATAACACTGAGCTGCGCAACAAGAGAAGGACACTCTCCAAGAGAAATTTGAAGAAGATAGAGCGAAGATCCAAAAAGAGAAAGAGCAGCTGCTCACGAAGTAGATCAAGATTGAAGAAGCAGTCAACACAACATTTCACTCTGTGACCGACTTAGAGCAGAAGGCATAAGACCCCATAGAATGCCAAGTGATGAAGCTTGCTAAAGTTATTCAACAACTTCAACAAAGAGTCGTGGAATTAGAGCTTCAGACCATACCAAGTACCCTGCAAGAAGTGCGTGGCCAATGAGAAATGACTGCCCAGAGCACAGTAGAAAGGATTAAAGCACTCACCGAGGAATGTAAACAGTTAAGTAGCAGAAGTGCGTAGATATATGAGAACCTAACCGAGAATCTAGAATTGCATAATTTGGAGTCGTAACTCCAGGAGGCGAAGCATGAAGCCGAAAAGCTACAGGTGTAGCTAAAGGCCCTATCACCCATAGAGAGAATGAAGTGGTGTCATGAGTAGTGCACCGCCCAACATCAGATCCATACGATCCAGAGCAAGGTAATGGAAGTAACTCAACAACTTCAACCTGTGCAGGATAAGGCATGTTAGCTATTTATAGAGATTGAGAGCCAAGGAAAAGAGCTGGAGCAGGTCGTGAGTTTAGCACAACAACGCCTAGAAGGGCGAGTGAATGATACACTCATCCAATATTTCACTGAGCAAGAGGCCATGGCACAACAATAGGTCGAAGCAGCTTGATCCAAGATTGAGGCATTCGAAGTAGAACTTATCAGACCTGAGTGACTCGGGACGAGTCACAGGTGAGTGTTGGGGTCCTGTTGGCCCTTGACCATGTTTGGGACTTCGACAACCTGTCGAAGATGAAGCACAAAGTGAAGTGGATATTACGGAAGCTAGACCCTGTTGTTGGGTCCTTTTTGGGTTTTTGGGAATATGTAATGGGAAAGGGATGTCGGCCCGTGGGCTTACCCACGCTTAGGCCCACTTTTGTAATGTATAAATAGATATCTAGGCGATGTAAGTAGGAGATAATATTAGCCAAGGGATTAGTGCTAGAATTTATCTATGTGATTGAATTGCAGAGATGAGTGCAAGCGTTGTAAGTACCGAGTGCACATAATGTAAGGAGGCTCTGTGCTAGATCTACATGAGGAAGGAGGATTTGGCAAGGTGCGTGCAGATCTCTTGTCCTATGCGGAGTAGGATTTTGATAGCTCTGTGCTGTAACAAGATTGACTGAAGCTAATAAAGAAGAAGAGTTGGTGGATGTAGCCCTAGGGTGGGGGTGAACCACGTAAATCTGTGTGTTATGCTCTATGCTTTGACTTGATGTGTTTACCTCTGCTTTGGCTAAGTGCTTTGATATATTTAGAGTGATCTATTTATGCTTTGTGCTTCATTAGATGTGTATGGATAGTATATATGATATATATGAAGATTCTTAGTGCTGATTTACTATATCTGATCTATTTTACTGTTGCTAAGTGCTAAATTACCTTAGATCTAAGTGAATGCTAAAAATCTCTGTGCTATCTGCAAAGTATAATAAGGGTTGAATATTGATGAATGATAGATACCAAGTTCTCTGTAAGCGATATAATCACAGATCTATGTCCTAGCTTAGGTTGTAGACACTTGAGTCCTACAACCACCCCTGCCTCTACCTCAGGTGAGACTTCATCTAATTCACAAGTGTTGCCAAAAGGGCCGGTAGTTAGGGTTTTGTTTATGTGCTATTGTAGCATTGAACCTTGGGTCTACCCCTGTGCCAACAGTTCCTTTTCTGGTTTCTTCTTTAGATGATGAAAATGAGGATGAAAATACACCTCTGCCTGCTCACCTTCCTCCAGATGAGTCCTTTGAACCTGAACCAACACCAACTCCACAACTTCCCAGATGGGTCCGTTCAACACGAGAAGCATCTAGTGATATTTTTGGCGATCCTTCAGATCAGAGTCAGAAACGTTCATAGTTCCAACAAGCCTCTTCTCTTTTGGATCAAGTTTTAGAGACTCATGATCCAAATACATTTGAAAAATCTTCATGTCATCTGGATTGGGATACAAGAATGAATGAAGAGTGTTGTTCTTTAATGGCCAACGATACTTGGGATCTTTTACCTCTTCCAAAAGGAAGAAAACTTGTCATATGTAAATGGGTCTACAGAAATAAGTATGCATCAGATGGAAGTGTTGAAAGACACAAAGCTCAGTTAGTTGCCAAAGTATTTTCCCAAGTCGAAGGAGTTGACTATAATGAAACCTTTGCCCTGTAGCCAAAATGAATTCCATCCGCCTTGTTCTTTCCCTTGCTGCCTCACATAAATGGGAGGTCCATTAGATGGATGTTAAATCTGCCTTCTTGCACGAAGATTTGCAATAACAAATATACATGGAACAACCTCCTGGCTATGTCCAGAATGACTCTAGCCTTGTTTGTCACCTTAAGAAATCTCTTTATGGTCTTAAGCAAGCTCCCTAAGCTTGGTATGCCAAAATTGACATCTTTCTTATTGCCACTAGATTCACTAGATTCCATTCTGATCCTAATGTCTATACCAAGAAAGTAGGAATCCATATCATAATCCTTATCCTTTATGTTGATGACCTTATCCTTACTGGTAGTGACTCAAAACTTTTAAACCATGTGAAAACCAACCTTAAGAATAAATTTTAAATGATAGACTTAGTTGTTTTGCACTATTTCCTTGCCCTCCAAGTTTTGCAAACCAATGAAGGAATTTTTCTTTCCCAGTCTAAGTACGCTTGTGACCTTTTTCATCGCTTTCACATGGATGATTGTTAACCAGACCCTTCTCCCTTCTAGTCTGGAGTCAAGCTTACTGCCATCTGTACTTCTCCCAAAGTTGATTCCACCCTGTACTGTCAGTTAGTTGGTAGCCTCTTATACTTGACTCATACCCATCCTGATCTTTCTTTTGCTGTTGGTATTGTTGCCTAGTATATGCAAACACCCCATGATATCCATTGGAAAGAAACTAAAAGGATACTTCTCTATGTATGTGGTATAGTTCAATTCGGGATACATTACAGTTCAGGGGGGACTAATTTATTGGTTGGTTTCACTAATTCAGATTGGGCCGACGACCTTGATGATCGGAAGTCTACTACAGGTTATGTTTTCAGCCATGGTTCATGACCTGTCACTTGGGCCTATAAGAAACAAAAGGGTATTACACTTTATTTAGTAGAAGTAGAGTACTGAGCAGTGGTAAATGCAAGTCAGGAAGCCTTGTGGCTTTGATAGATCCTTTCAGAGTTTGGATTTCAGCAACATCATCTAACCCACCTTTGGTGCGACAATCAAAGTGCCATCAAGCTCGCTAAAGACCCAGTTCAACATCAACGCAACAAGCACATCGAGCTACACATGCACTTCATCATAAAGCTCATTCATAATCAAGTTATTGAAGTTCTCTTTTGCCCTACAAAAGATCAAGTTGCAGACATTTTCACAAAGTCTCTTACAGAAGCGAAGTTTTCCAAACTTCGATCTATGTTAGGA
>SNQJ01S0193307.1:14395-28067 GCA_010110895.2 Picea sitchensis | reverse complement strand
GATCTCAATTATGTATAAATACTTTACACATAAAGAAGACTTGAAAAATATTCGTTACACAGTGGAGGTAGGACCAAATTGTGAAATTGTCAATTTAGATTATATAGAAGAGAAACGATATGGTAATTTAAAAAATCTTAAAAAAAAAACAAAAAAAAACAGGGCTTTATTCAAATAAGAGATGAATCCAATGAATCTCCTTGATTCATAAAATTTACACAAAATAATAACCCATTGGGCCTACAAAAGAGAACACAGTCTCTTGCCCGAAATTCTTCCAAAATCCTCCCTCTTTCTTCAGTGAACCTCTTCTCCTTTTATAACCTTTTGAGACTTTGTTTGACTTCCTTTATCTTTGGCTTCAAATCTTCTTTAACCACCTACAATCCAAACAAATTAATTATATTAAATGTAAATTAAATGAATGAAATCAAATCAAATCTTGCTAAAATCCAATTATGATAAAACTAGAACTAAAACAAAACACAAGTAAATTTAAAATAGAATTAAAATAAATAAAACAACATAAAACTAAATCTAAATAAAATTATATTATAATTAAATAAAATTTAAATTATTAAAAACAAAACTAATAACTAAAAGCTTAAATAAAAATAAAATGAATTTCAATTTTAAATAAAAGTGAAAATTATATATAATTAAACTAAAACTAAATAAAAATAATTAAAAAAAAAAATGAATTTTACACCAAAGTTATGTTAAATAAAACCATAACTAAACAAAACAAAAGTAAAGATAAAAACTAAATCTAAATTAAAAATTAAAATAAATGAAACTAATCACTATAATAATAAGATTAAACTAATCATTAAAGTCACTAAAACTAAATAGTGAAAATAGAGCCAAAATAAATTTTAAACAAAAGAAAACATAATTAAACTAAATTATAAAAATTAACACTAAACTAAGATTAAAAAAAAAAAAACATAAAACTTGAACAAACTAAGAAATAAACAAAACAAATTCTATTGAATGCAGAAGTAATTAGTCTGGTTCTTCTTTTCACTCACTCTCAACAAATGATTTGGTAACTTGTGAGCTATCAATGCAATCTATATGTGGCGTTCAACATGGCCTAAGGCAATCCCACAAGATTTGACATACAATCACCATATCCGGCAACTAAGATCTTCTACAACTCCTTGTGAAGACGTGGAATTCAAATGCAAATCTCTGGAGATTAGAGGGATTTTTGAACAATTTGGTGGAATGACTATAATGTTCTTGCAAAAGTCATAAAAGAAAACATTATTCTCACTAAATAATATTAAATGGTATTCTCACTAAATAATGTAGAGTCTGTTGCATAATGAATCCAAAAGGTGATGGTGCCATGTACATATCGAAGGATATGTTTTGCAACCTTCCAATGTATCTCATGCGACTCCTGCATGGACCTGGAAACTGCGCCAACTGCATCTGAGAGCTCTGGTCTGGAGTGTGTGAGATACAACAAGATCCCCACTAGTTGTTTGTACTATGTTTTTTCAATCAGTAGAGTGCCCCCACCATTATCAAGTTTGACTCCTGATAGGAAAGAAGTCGGAGCATACTTGTAGTCTTTCATGTGAAATATCTTAAGGATATCTCGTGCATACTTGGCCTGAGATAGTTTGATGCCTGATGCATCCTGACTGATCTCGACTCCAAGGAAGAAGTGTAGCAGACCCATGTTCATCATCAAGAACCTATCATGTAGAATCCTCTTGACTGCAACAATCGTTGAAGTCGAGCAACCGGTGATTAGCAAATCATCAACATACATAACTAAGAGTAGAAGTGAATTAGTCATCCTGAGCATGTAGACATTCGAGTCTAATTTACAATGTACAAAGTTTTGTGACAGAAGGTAGGAGTCCATCTTGGCATACCATGCCCTCGGAGCCTGCTTGAGGCCAAAAAGAGATTTCTTCAGTTGACAAACCAAAGAGGAATCCTACATAAATCCTTGGGTCTGCTCCATATAGATCTCCTCAGAGAGATCACCATGAATAAATTCATTCTTCACGTCCATCTTATGGACTTCCCATCCCTTGGTCACTACAATGGCAAGTGCTAAACGTATGGAATCCATATTTTCTACTGGAGCAAAGGTCTCATCATAGTCAATGTCATGCACCTGCTGAAAGCCTTTGGCAACAAGCCTGGATTTGCATCTGCTAATCTGTCCATTCACTACACACTTGGTCATGTAGACCCATCTGCACCTGACAAGTTTCCTTCCAGAAGGAAGGGGAACTAGATCCCAAGTCTAGTTCTCGAGGAGGGAGTTGTACTCCTCCTGCATGGTGGATTCCCCAAAGGGATTTCCAATAGCCTCGCCAGAAGAATGTGGATCTAAATACTAAACCAAGAAAACATTCCTGGAAGGAAATGGTTCAATGGTAGTGAGTGCAATAGGAGGCTCCTCGAAATCAGATTGAGTCGTCCTAGTATCAGTTGGATCACCAACAAGATCCCCTGCATCCTAAAGAGTAGTCGGGGCCCACTTGGGCCTCTACTCTGGCTCAACATCTGCATCTGGATGGACTAACTCTGCATCTGAATATACCGACTATGTATCTAGATCATCTGAATCCTCTGAATCAGAACTCTCGTCTAAAGAATATTCGGCATGTGCATGCTCATCATCTCAGTCAGGTGGAAGAATGAAGGTGTATGCATGAGGATGTTGAGGTACACGCGAGACACTTTCCTCGAATTGGACACTTCGCTGAATGATGAGTCGGTTTGAGGAAAGATCAGTAAATCTGTATGCCTTCACACCTTCAAGGTATCCAATAAAGATACACTATGTGCTTTGTGGATCAAGTGCCTTCCTCTTTTCAGAAGGAATCTGGGCCCATGCACGTGAACCAAAAATATGAAAGTGGGTCACTTCCAGTTTCAGGCCGCTCCAAGCCTCGTAGGTGGTATTATCCTTGATAGATCTATGGGGAGATCTGTTTTGGATGTAGGTTGCACAATTAAGTGCTTCGTTCCATAATCTATGTGGAAGTGACTTTGCATGCAGCATGCAAGATGCCACCTCTTTTAGAGATCTATTTTTCCACTCAGCAACTTCGTTTTGTTGTAGAGTATAGGGAACTATGTGTTGCAACTGAATCCCTTCCTCATGAAAAATATTATGGATATCATGATTGACATACTCTCTCCTGTTATCAGTTCAGAGGACTTTGATTTTATTTCCTGACTGTGTCTCAACCAGGGCTTTGAAATCTTTGAGATATTGAAAGACCTATGATTTTTTCCTGAGAAAGTAAATCCATGTGAAACGTGAGAAATCTTCAACAAAAATGAGCACATGCCTCTCTTTGTTGATTGATGGATGAGGAAAATGGCCCATGAGGTCACTATGGATCAAATCTAAAGGAGAGGAATCTCTATGAGTATTTCCTTTGTCAAATTTCTCTTGAGGGTGTTTTCCAAGAACACATCCCTCACATATTCCTTTGGAGAAATGGATGTCTAGTAGACCATCAACCACCCTTTTCTTGTTGATTTGTTTCATATATCTGAAATTCAAATTCCCAAACCTTTCGTTCCATATCCTACTTCTTTCATCAGCATGGGTAAGCAGTAAAGAAGAATCTGGTTCAATAAATTCAGAAAATTATACAATCTAGATTGATGATTTACCTCACTGGTATAAACCCTATAATTGCTTTCCATGTCATAGATTTACATTTCATTAGGTGTGAATATGAATTTATTTCTAGTGTCAGAATTCTTCTTCTAATACATAGAGAGAAGATTGACAGAAATTTTGGGAATGTGCAACACATTCTCAAAGCTTCTGTTGGTGAGTTCAATCCTTCCTTTGTCGATGACCTCGACTGGAGAGTTGTCTCCCATAAGAATAGGAGCACCTTTGCATGCATCCAATGAATAATAGACTTCTTTTGTGGAAGCCATGTGATGTGATGCTCCTGAATCTACGATCCAAGCATCGGGAGAGGAGTTGATGGAAATCAAGGCATGGCTAGAATTTCCTTTCTTGGGATTCTGATCTTTTGGCTTCTTCTTCTTGGCACCCTCGGAGATGCGATCTCCTAGGTTGTTTTTATGAAGTATTTGAGTTATTAGATCTATTTTTTTGTTCATGMATGTGTATTCTCGATGAAATCCTTTATGGAAGTATGTGCATTTCTCCCCTTTTCTTCCTTTCCACCTTTGGATCCAGAGGCATCGATGAAGGGTTTTGAGTACCCTTCCTTGTTTGCATTTTCATGTTCTTTCCTTTTGTATTTATATTTATATTTCTGATGTTGATAACCACTACCATCTTGCACAGTAAGTGCATGTGCCTTTAGGCCTTTGATTTTGCCCATGTTGATGAGCTTAGTCTGCTCTTGTGTTAGGGATTCGATAAATTCCTCAAGAGAAGGCATCTTTCAGGTGGCTCCAGAGGTGAATTTGATGAAATGGAATGTGAATACGAACACGGAGAATTCATGACCAATTYTGGAGAGAATCATGAGAACCATTTGTTTCTCCTCCTTAGATTTATCAACACTGCAAGCTTTGAGTTGCGACAGTAAATCCTTGTATTTTGTAAAGAAATCTTGGAGATTGTCGAAGATTTTTTGATATAATGTGAGAAATTCCACCTTGAGAATGTKTCCCCTCATCTCATCATGTTTTCCAAAGATCCCTTCCATGGTTTTCCAGGCTTCATTGGGGGTTTTACATGAAGATATGTGAAAAAGGAGATCAGGAGAAATGAGACTGCAAATTGTTTCGAATGCTTTATCCAATCGATTTAGATACTTGGATTTTTATATGGATGATATTGGTTCTTTATTTGTATTCATGGTTAACCTGTACAATCCTCTACTTCTAATATGCATGACCATCTTCTCCTTCCATGCAAAGAATTTGTAAGGTGTAAGAATGAATTCTTTTGGGAATTCCATTTTTCCGTTGTCTTCAATCTTTGGTACCTGCAAAAATAATTTGGTGTAGCTTTGCTTAGAAGTTCGTTGGAAATGATACCATGTAAATGTGTTGAACCTGCACAAAATAGATCTAGCTAGAAAATTCCACACACATTTGTAGAGAGAAATTGAGAAAGAAGAAGCAAGAGAGAAAAATGGAAGAATTCTCATTAACTGTAATGAATAATGAATAATTTACACATGATATACTCTTTATAACTCAACCAATGTGCACTGGAGGTGAATCCAATGCACCATAGTGGTTTTATAGAGTGATCTGGACACACACCAATAGTTACGGGAGTGAACTACCACCTAGTATAGTCTCTCAGGTAGTTACGGGAGTGAACTTCCACCTAGTTGAGTTAACTAGTCTACCAGTCTTTAGTTAACTGACTGAAACAGAGTGAAGTGAGGAGGAGATAAGGGAATCATGGGTAATGCACTAGTCTGGTGATGATCCCAAGGAAAATGCACATTAGCTGGTGATGATCCCAATGTTGCATGGTGACAAAACCAATGCAACATCTAGACTCCTCTCAACTAGTCAAACTGAAGTGAAAACTGAAGAGAATATTCTACCTAAACTTTAGGAGACTGTATAAAGACTAATAAACATAGGAAAAACCTTAGTAAAAATAAATATTATGTGTGTGTGAAGTAACTCCAAGAATTTCTCCATATAAATATCCTTCGAGAGATCACTACATATGAAAGCACTCTCGACATCCATTTAATGTACCTCCCATCCAAAACAAATAACAAGTGAAATAATAACCTTAACAAAATTAATCTTTGCAATAGGGGAAAGGGTCTTACTGTAGTTTATACCTTGCTACTAAGAGAAACCATTTCCTTCTATTTGAACCTTCTATCTCTCAATATCACCTTCATATGTGAATTTACTCTTGTGTACACATGGACATTTCGCCACATTCTTTCTTGGTAATCGGGAAACTAAGTGTTAAGTTTTATTCTTCATCAAGGAATTATAATTTTTATCCATATCATTTTCCTATTTAGATCAACCATGTGAATATACATATATGTATAAAGATCACGTTACTCTAGGACATGTGCCATTAAATCAACAAAACCACATTGTCTCTACCCTCTAGTATTCTTTGAGTCGCTTAAATCACCTACATTGACACCAACAAATTCAATTGTCTTAGTCACCCATTAGGGAAAACTAATGTCTCTTGTAGAAGTAGTTGTGCATCAAATTCACCATGAGAATCCATAATCGAAGGATCATGCAATCCACTATTTGTAGTTGACTCAGTTTTGACTCAGTTTTAGAAATTCGATTGCAAGTCATGTTTGTAACATGAGTGCAATGTTTAGTGGGAAATTTGATTGACACACTAGTTGATGATGTGTAATAGTTAGTTTATCTAGAATTCATAAAGCATTATAATGGATCACTGCTAAAATATCAAGAATAGGAATTCAATAGAGAAACACATGAAACCTGCACATCAAGTACAATGTCCCACTTACAAATAACTTCCTATCTGAATGGATCAAACAAATTATATTCTTTTGTCTCATGAGAGTAGTCCATTATAATTCAAGAATAATTTTTTCATACAATTTATTTCTTTTATTATCGAGAATATGAACCAAAGCTATAAATCCAAATGTTTTGAGATGACTGACTGAGGCTTTCCTTCCACTCCAGTTTTTAAGTGGGGTCATATCCTACACAATTTTGCTCAGAATCATATTCCAAAGGTAGTTTGAGGAGTATAAATCCTTTTCCCAAAACCTAGTCGACACAACTTAGCCTGAAAAAAACACAGTGCCATTTCATGAAAAGTCTAATTCTTCCTTTCATCAACATCATTATTCTTAGATGTGTAAGGTACAAATCTTTTCCAAGAGATACCATTCCATGAAAAGTATCTTTCAATATCACTTCTCTCATGTTCTCCTCCATTATCAGATCTTAGTAATTTTACAAGTGAACTATATTTCTTTTCAAGCAAGGTTCTAAATTCCTTGAATTTTTCAAGACATGATCCTTATTCTTTAGGAAATATACCCAAGTATACCTACAAAAATAATCAATGAAAGTTTAAACATACCTTGCACTATCTAATGATGATTGATTCATTGTATCTAAGGTCACTATGGATAAGTTCCACCTAGTTCTTTTCTCTCTAAGACTTTACAGTTTCAAATGCAACCTAGTGATGCTTGACAAGCATACATCATTAAGGGGCCCTAACATAGGTACTCCATTAACCTTCACCATCAATTTAATACTTCATAAGTTTATATTTTGAAATCACTAATAACAAATTTTGCTCCAAACATCAGTCATATCTATGAGTGCAATCAATCCTAGATCTTGCTTAGGGAAATTAGATAACTTATATAGTCTTTCTTTAGGGTCAATAACATCCTTTGCAACAACAACAAAGTCATTATTAATATCATTCAAAACAAACCTATCAAGCCAAAATTCAACCTTCATGCCAATTTGGGTTAGTTGGAGTATAGACAACAAATTGGAACTCAAACATCATACATAATACATATTAGTGGTCCACTATTCTAACATTCAATCCTACCAAACCAACAATAGTAAGTGCATAATATTTTACAACAAATATTTCTTATTATGGATCTTTACTTAATGAAGAAAAGAAAGAATCATCCTTAGCCATATGATGTGTACAACCACATTTGACTATCCACTCACTTTTAGAAGTGTGAGTATGCAATACCTGAGAAGTACTAATGGAGATAGTATAGTTGTTTCGCCCACCTTATAAAATTTAATGTTGTAGGTCAATCAAATGGTCAACATCTCAACTTCAAGCCTCTTGATCTTATCCTTAAGATCCTTGATCTTCTTCCAGTGAACTTTATCAACATGTCATGTCTTCCACAATAGCGACATCTATTCTTGTTCTTACCTCTCTTAGTTGATGCTTGATCATCATGCTTCTTCATGTCAGTCTATCTAACACAATCCCAATCTTACTCTTTATTGCTTCCTCAACCTCTTTCTCTATAGTTTTTTTTATCTTTTCCCTTAAGAAAATGGGCATGTTGCTTATTCTTAAATTCGCCTTCATCAAGAAACTTTTCATATGCCCTAATCAAAAAACCAAAAAAAGAATCAAAGGTATATTCCTCATCATATTCTTTTCTAGAAGCCCAATTAGCATGGAATTTCAAACACAAAACATCATAGGGTGTCTTGAAATTCATCAAGATCAATTCTATAAGATAATTGTCTTTATTCATAAAATTCTTTCCACATTCACCCAATTTTAGCTCAAGTTCCTTCACTTGAGCCACATAATCTTCAATCCTATCAAAAGAGCAAGGATTAAGAGAAATAAACATCATATGGTGTCTTGAAATTCATCAAGATCAATTTTATAAGTTGATTGTTTTTCTTCATAAAATCCTTTCCACATTCACCCAATATTAACTCAAGCTCATTCACTTGAGCCACATAGTCTTAATTCCTATCAAAATAACAAGGATTAAGAGAGATAAATTCTTTCTCAATTTGCATAACATAACTTTCATCAATATTATTGAAGATTCTTCAATTTCTTGTAAACATAACTTAGAGAGTCCTTCAATTTCTTCTAAACATGGCTTAGAGAGTCAATCTTTCTTACATGAAAGTGAATCTACTTGAAGATGTAGGTCATCATGAATTCCACAACCTCGCCTTTCTTCCCATTAATAATGAACTTATCATGTTCATTATTAGGGTTTGGAATGACATTTTGTATACTACCAAATTTATTTACTTTTCAGTAGCATTTCCATATCTTGTGTCCACATGCCATAGTTATGGACATTTAGAGCCACATGTTCTTGATTAGAGTTCATAATCAATTTGCAAAACCCTAATCCAATCTACAAATAAAAAAACCGAGTTAACTCACTAGAGAGATCCAACTCAACAAGAGGTGTATACAAGCAACATCCTCCAAATGAATTGTAGATTGTTGGAATATTGAGAGTTACTTTTCAGTATCATTTCCATATATTATGTCCACATGCCATAGTTATTTCCATTTAGAGCCACATGTTCTTGATTAGAGTTCATAATCACTTTACAAAACCCTAATCCAATCTACAAATCAAAAAATCTAGTTAACTGACTAGAGAGATCCAACTCAACAAGAGTGTGTATACAAGAAACATCCTCCAAATGACTTGTAGATTGTTGGAATACTAAGAGGGGGTGAATTAGTATTATGCATTGTTTACCACTTTTTACCAGAATATGTAAACATCAATTTATCAACAGTTTATCACAGATGATTACATTCAAGATATTATGGACAATGTCATTCAACAACACATAACCACAGATACACAGTACAAGAGAACTTTATGTGGAAACCCAAATGGGAGAAAACCATGGAATGCTTTCTTATATATCAGAAGATTACATTCATAGGAAGCACCAACTTCCAAAATTCTCACACCAACTGGAAGGAGGCACCAACCCCTTGTTTACGGGCTCCAACCTGAAGGAAGCTACAACTCCTTATATTTTTCATCTCCAACTGGAAAGAGGCTTCAACCCCCTAATTTAGAGGCTCCAACCTGAAGGAAGCTACAACTCCCTATATTCTCTAGCACTGACTGGAAGGAGGCTCCAACCCACTTTCCCTGCCCCTTCCTTCCTCCCTGAAATATGAATGGAGACTCAAGTTGTCACTGATAATTAACCTATCACTGCCACTGATAATCAACCTGTCACTGTAGTTGTCACTGATAATCAACCTATTTATGCCATTGATAATCAACATGTCATTGATATTGATACATAATTATCATCAAAATCAAATCCATTAACATAAACCATATGCCAAGATCACCAAGAACATTTCTCAAACATATGCCCAACATCACCAAGATATGCCTCAAACCACATGCCGAAGATGTGCCTCAATCAAGTGCCATAACATCCATGAGAAACCATAAACCATGTACCAAAAATATACCTCAAATCATATGCCCAAAATCACCAACATATGTCTCTATCCATGTGCCAAAGACTCTCCAAGATGTGCCTCGATCATATACCATAACATCAAGATATAACCCTAAAAAATCATATAAAGACATACATTTAATAATGTAACAACCTGGTGCATATGATCATAGACTAGCAAACCTTCCTCAACTTCATCATTAAGAGAATAGTACATTTTACAAACCTTTTTCATAGATATGTGATTCATACATTGTCAACCCGCAGACATCCTCACTTTTCTTCATCGTGACACACATACATCTACGCTTTTCTCCACTGCAACCCGCAGATAACCTCAGAAAGCTAGTACAGTCACCTCCGTACTCCTTGCTCTCATTGACCTCCTTTTTCCTAGGCCATATTTTCTTCGTTGAGATCACCAATCCTCATAGCACAAGTGCAGAACCATTTATACTAGCTCCATACCACAAACACACTTGCTTGGATGATCAAATGAGAGGTTCTTGATGTGTATTTATACTTTTCCAAGTGCATCCTTTATTTGACTTTAGGGCCAACTTGTAATTTCTTGTTGCAACAACTTTTCTTCTTTAAATAATTTTGGGGCTGACTTGTAACTTCTCATCCTTAGATTGAGGGCTTCTTGACCATACTTTGGGGCTTCATATTTAACAAGGAATAACTTCTCAACCATGAGGAACCACGTGACATACCTACCATTGGAAACGACATGACAAGGAATATCCATATATGAGGGTTTTGCATGTATTTGCAATGTCCTTCATCCTCTTTTTCTTCAAACACCTTCAGGATTCATGACCGCACCTCTGGGGCTTCTTGTAGACTTCTTCAAAGCGTCTTCTCGTGAGGGTCATGCTTAAAGCTACTCCACAAGGGGACCACTTTGGAGACTTATTCAAATACACCCATTACTTCTAGAGGCTTCTAGACTTCTTCTAGAGTTGGCATCAATGACAACCGATTTTCCAAGACAACATTCTTAATCCTAAACCAACAAATTTAATACCATGTTGGAGAATCATGGAGAATCATGGAATTATAGAAGTGAAGAATGATGAATTCCAAGGAAAGTTAGGTTTCAATAGACATTGTTATAGAATTGAAACAATGGTGAGCATATCTCAACATATAGAATAACACTCAAAGACCTAATCCACACTCCATGATAGACCAATCCATAGGATCATCTATATATAACCCAACATATAACTAAATCCCATACAATAAGGAAGAACTCAACTTTTATTTCCTTAAGCATGCACAAATATCCATCTTTTCTACCTCAACCTACCCACGATTTCATTGAGTGGAGACCACCTTTAATATGTTTGAGCAACCACTCAACTGCCTAGTTAACTACTCAATCGACTCTATAGTCAACCTCTGATTATTGATTGACAATCTCCAGAATGTCATGAACTTGTTGTTCCAACAATGATTGTGTATTTTTTGTCATTGATAGATTCAACAAGATGGAAAAATTGATTCCATGTAAGAAGACTATGATTGGAGAACCAAAATTGAAGTTTTTTTTCATAAGCTATGGTGCATTTTGGACTACATAAATTTGTCACACACCCCCTATGGCATAGTAAATTTTTGCCTTTTCTCGAGGGACAGAACCCCCGAAAAACTATGGAGCTTAGCACAGGCTACAGACACCACCTCTTCCTTGACAGAGTCTCTGCACGACCTCCCATTTTTAAGGATCGTTCAGTTCCTTTTATGAGCTGAAGCAGTCTCTTTCAATTTCCAACTGAAATCTCAATTCAATCGATCCACAGGTCCTTCAGAAATTCCCCTGTGCGAACAACACTAGGTGTGAGCTCCACGACTCCCAAGCGACCACAACGCTATGACCAAGGCCTACTCCCAAAGTCACTTGTCGCAACTCGCCATCTCGTGAGTTCGCAAGTCGAAGCTCTCGACTCCTCCTTTCCAATCTCACGATACCTGAGATCACGAAATAGGTATAGCTCCCTTCTGTCAGCACCCTCCGCGCGTGACCAATGTCTAGGCTAAACACTAGCTCCTCTCGCTACTCGCCGCTTCGTGAGTTCAAAGGTTGAACTCTCGTTCCTTCGTTGTGAAATCCTCCGAGACTTGAAAGTCAGCGAAGGTTGACCTTCCTTTTACACTTCTTGCAACTCGCCACTTTGTGAGTTGTAGCATCAAATCTTGGCACCTTCCCTTCACAAACCCCTGAGAGGCGATATTTATTTTCCCTCTTGCGTTCTCGCTACTCGTGACTTCGCAAGTAAAAGGGTTGAGTTCTCATTCTCTCATCCCGTGAATCCTCGAGACGCGAGAAGTCAACGAAGAATTGAATCCCTTCTCCAGGCGACGTGTTTCCACCTGTCAATCACGCGGGCACCACCTTAAAGTTCTGCCACATGCTCTCTAGTGCCCGACTCTTGGCACTTCGCTACTTGTGAAGTCGAAAATGACTCCTCTCAACCTCCGAACGCGCAATAGGCGATGGGGTTCTTGATCCAACGGTCCTCCCATTCTCTAGATCCAATGGCTATCTCTGTTCCTCGCGACTTCACCACTCATGACTTAGAGCACCCAACCGTTGGGCTCTTACCTTAAAAACCTCCAAGTTTGCGAGATTCCTTGATTCTCTACCACCTTTCCTCCCCAGATGGACGGTCCTAATCCTCTCGCGACTTCGTCGCTCGTGAAGTCGAAAGACTTCCCTCTATGACTCCCGATGTTTGAAACCCCGATATGGGCGATCTCGCGACACGTGTCCACTCTCAGATGAATGGCTCAAATTCCCTCGGGACTTCGCTACTCGCGAAGTCAAGATGCTCCCCTCTATGAGTCTCGGTGCCCGAATCTCTGAAATGGATGATTCTGTGACACGCGACTTCACGAATACTGATGCTAAGCTTTAGGTTCTTCAACCCACGAAACCCCGAAATGTTGAGTTCTGATGCACTTCACCAATAACTGGCTCACACAAATCCTTTCGCCCCTTCGGGACTTCGCCTTCCGTGGCCTCGCGAATCTTGAGGCAAGGGTTTTAACCCTTCAACTCGCAAATCCATGAAATGAGATTTTGCGAGTGATCCAATGGTCCTTGTCGACCTAGATCCTACGGTCCGATTTCTCCCGAACTTAAGACTTGAAAAATAGACTTACCATAACTCCCCTGCTCCTCTGCAAGATCTGACGGCTCTCGGGACTTCGCGAATTATCCACGGAGAATTTTGACCATCCAATGCCTCCTTGACGACTCTTGCGAAGCGAACACGGTATTCCTTCGCTGCTATTTCGGGATTTCAAGAGGATCATTCTTCCTCGTATAGGGTTACTAAGACTTACACCTTCAAATCCTTTTTTCAGGTTCTTGGTGAGCTTTCTAAGAAGGGTGTCTCTATGGGGATATCTATCCAAGGTATTACTTGAGACAGATAAGGGTATAGATTTCTCGAGAACAGACTTGAAGTCTGAATTAATTAAATATGCATATAAATAGAGATTTATAAAACATAAACCATACATGGTCTTTCCGTTATAAGCGTGCAACCACCATTTCTAAATCAAGACACTACATAGGCAGTCTTATACGCAAAGCATTCATAAAACTGCACAGACTATGAGCATACATGTCAGCATATAAATTTCAAGATGTGAGATGTAAAAACACTTATCAGAAATAACACCATATGTGATTGCAACTGCTGAAAGGGGTGCTCATTTC
>SNQJ01S0193306.1:0-14080 GCA_010110895.2 Picea sitchensis | reverse complement strand
CGAGCCAAAGATTATTCTTCCTCCAAAGAGAAGGTTGATGCAATACCTCCTTCGTTGGTCCAACCATCTCCCATGAATCCACCTACCAACGGTCCTCTTCATCTCGAACGACCGAGCCTAGATACAGTTCTTCGCCCTCCCCCAAAGGGTGTTATTCGAAAATCAGATTTCAATCCTCATGCACGTGCTGCCTAGAACTACAATATTGTCGAAGATCTGGCCCAAGCACCGTCCACGATGTCAGCCCTCGAAGTCTTTCAGAGTTGTCCTATACAATGGAAGGCACTGTTGAAATCTATTGGTGGAATCGACCCTATGGATACAAATTTAATAATTTTTTACTTGGAATATCACATTCCAAGGTTACCCCCTCAACTCGCATTCCAAATACAAGTTATTGTCTCCGACAAAAACATGTGTCGAACAGTTATTGATGAGGGTGCCTCGACGTGTGTCATGTCTATTATCTGCTGGAAATCCATCGGCTCTCCTCCTTTGACTGAATCCCACAACATGCTCAAATCCTTCAATGGCTCTGGTTTTAAGCCTTACGGTGTCCTCCCTTCATTTCTTATTACGTTAGAAGGCAAAACGGTCAACGTTGAAGTGGAGGTCTTTGACGCTCCTCTAAATTACAACCTTCTACTTGGTCATAGCTAGATTGATTCCATGTGTGCAGTTGTGTCCACTCTTTTCCATGTCATGCATTTCCCACATCAAGGAAAAGTAGTTACCGTAGACCAATTGGCCTTCTTTCACTCTGATGCATGTACCGGAAACATAACTTTCATTGCAAAGGCCCCCCCTAGATATGAGAATGTCGGTGTGGGTCTTCTTAAAGATTCCTCTTTGATGGGTACTTTCCCCATTCCACCACCCGATGTTCCACATCCGTTTGTCACCTCACTCAACATGATCTCCACCTTTGTTCACGAAACCCCTGTGCCTTACAACCTGTTGGCAGCCAATTCGCATTTTTATACTACCCTTATGAGCTGCCTACACCAATGATTTGCAAACCTTGATTTTCGTCGCAATCTTTGGAATAAAATAACACCATTATTTTTGCGCTATTGGTACACCTGCCTTTGTTCTTGTTTTCACGACTGCAAGCGTGAAAAAAAAAAAATCGAAGTCACATTAAAATCATCACTAGATTATTTTGGTTACTCTTGTCTAGGTGTTTATTGCGTTTCCAATTTAATTATAGTCGCACAGCTGGCAAGACTCCAAGATCTTTACTCATTTGGTATTCTTTAATTGTTAATATGACTTCATTTTTACAAGACTGTGATGATATTCTTATGATCGAGTTTTTGATGCATTGGTGGTTTTGAGGTTCAATAGTCTTTCATCCATTTCCTTGACACATTGGTCTCATGAAAACACATCGGCGTTGTGGTTATACCCTTGGTGTAATCATTTCATACAACACATATTTCATATGATCGAACCCTTGGTGTTGATTTCGAATCATTATTTTAGGTTTTAAAACCATGCTAATACTATTTCTTGCGCAAATGTTTGGTCGACTTACCATAGATTTCATTAATTGTTTGAATGGCATGGTTTTTAACATATATTGGTTTGAATCGTTATATGCGTCGTCGGTTGTACTGTGGGAAATGATTGTTTTGCATGGGCTGAACTAGCTCCACCACCTTCGCACATTCTGTCATTAATGCTTTCCCCCTATCCCGAGTCACCCCTGGTGTTTTCGGGTAAGCCTGTGAGCGTTCTGCCCCTGCGTATACTATGTTCGAACCCTAGCCCGTGCACCCTGCTCACTGTGTGCTCATGTCTATGGTGCCTGTGGTGCGCATAGAGCCAAATGGTAGCCAAACTCTGTTGTTATTCGATAATGCCCGTAAGGATTTAGAAAACAGTGGTTGGTTGGTGTTTATACAGAGGTTCGAGGGTTTCAACCTTTCGGTTGCCCAACAATTCTCCCTCACCTTTGACGGGTGGAGGGCTAAAGTCGGTGACATACATCTCGAGCTGAATGAAGAATTCATAAGATCTACTACAAGACTAGCAACTACAGGCCAAAGGTGATTTAAAAACTCCAAAGTCGACGAGGTGTCGTGGCCATTATTATTCGTATCAAGAAAGATTTTTTCCTGTGATAAAGGTATGTCTATTTCTACCCTCAAACCCAGGTGGCACGATCTTTTGGTAATTGTTAAACAGTTTGTGACCTGTGAAGGTCAGTATGGCTTGGTATTTTTGTATCACCTCCGGTTATTGATGAATTTCATGGGCTATCCTTTGAACATGCCACATTACTTCTTACGTAGTCTTTACAAAATGTCTAAGAGATTCAAGCGTGAGAAGGCTGATAGCAGCCTTTTTCATCACGGCTTGATTAAACTCATCATCATCCACCATTTAAACCTTAGTGGCGATAATTGGCAAGCCTTTCCATCTAGAAATGGCTTTGCTGATCCAGAGTCTGCTCAAATCGATAAGGCTGTGGTCAATGAGACTTTGGGTGGACCAGCCGTGCCACTTCATATCCTTCTACCCCCTGTCAAACCCTCAGTTTGCCCCGACTTGGACCTACCTGATGCCTTGGTTAACCCGTGTGATAAGGATGATATTAAGGCTGTCAAAAGACCTGGGAGGAAGAAAGACAGCAGTGATATTACTGTCGACAGAAGGGGGAAGAAAAATGCTCGATTGATATCAAGACTTGCCCGGAACAAACCTAAACAGAACATTGAACAAAATCCCATAGTGTTGAGTGAGGACTCGGACTCCGATATCGAGTGTTTCCTAGCTAAAGAGTACCCCTATTCTCATGGCCTATGCTCTAATAAACCCTATGACTATGTCTCTAATTTACCCCCTTGCCTCAAAAACAACCCTAACTACCCGGGAATCAAGTTGCATAATCAAACCCCTGGTGATTTAAGCAAACCCTCTCCTGTGATATCAAAGCCCGAGCAACCATCATGTATCCAATGTAACGCTTGGCTAGAGCGTTATTACACCGACGTTCCCCTATTGCAATCAAAGATCAAATCATTAGAGGAACAGGTGACAGTGTTGGCGAAGGAGAATGATAGGTTACAAGCCAGTGAAAAGAAAAAAAAAATCACTGGTTCGATTGTCTTCAGGAATGTCGAAGCGGAAATAGCCTTTGTCAATTTAAAATTATCATGACCAAGTTGCCCAGGTATGTGTTTTGACATCAATTTCACTTTATAAGTTTGCTTGAATTAATTGAATTGATTGAAGTTGTTTTCAATTAGCTTTGTTCATTTTAATACATTTGAAATGATTATGTTATAGTTTGATCATCAAAAACGATTATGTTGTGGATCCTGTACAGTAGATTCATTTTGCTAAAATTAAATGTAGATATGATTTGGTTATGCGATTTTTGTCATGCCCAGCTTAGTACAAGCAATTGATTTGTTTTTTATTCTGTTTGGCTTGCTTTTGAATCAATTATGTTCGTCTGATTTAGGATAGTCAATTGGGTTTGATTTCGATTAGTTTCGTTTGTTTCTAATAGACTTAAAACAACCCTGTTGACTTTGATTTACCAGGAACGACTCTGTTTTGTATTGAATCAATATTCTCGTTTGAATTTTGATTACATTCTACCTGTGCAAAAGATCTATTTGCTAAAAATCGTGTAGCTGTGTTGATTGATACGATTTTGCATGACGATTGCGTCGGCCCCAAACTGTTTCAATTCATTCCTATTTGATTCGATTTGCAAACGATTGATGTGTGCCATGACTAGCATGATCGTTTGTATATGTTTGATATAGTTCTATTAATTTGAAAAATGATCCTGTTGATTTCGTTTTGATTCGACAACGATTTTGTTAATGGATGGGGCGACATAAACTATTGCATAAATGAATTGTTTAACCGGTTACAGTTTGTATCGATTAAAATTGGTTCATGAAAATGATTTCATTGCTTTCAAATTATCTAAGCGATTCTATTTACCCCGAATTGGTGATAACAAATGTTGAACAGAGTGCATGTATCTCTATTACCATTCGGTTGACCACGATTTTGTTTGTTTCAATTTGCATATAAGTTTTGATTTGAATGATTTGTTTGGTTTCTAATTAGCAATCAGATATTTGTTTAATAGTTTGAATATAATTCTGTTAAGATTTGAATTGGTTTTGAAACGATTATGTGTTCAATTTAGACCAGTTACAGAATCGCAAGATTCTGTAGCTAGTCTTAAAAATTAGATTTTTGTCAATTTTATCAATAAAATATCCTCTAATCTTGTCTATTCTTGTCCTCTTTCAGGTGCATACAAATTACAATGATCAATTGGGCATGTTTTAGCAGTTTAGGAGATATTTTTGTGATGTAGTTTTTATTTTAAGTTGTTAGCTTGAGTCAGAAATAGAGACTGGGATATTATCCCCAGATTTTTTTTGTAAACTGTTTTGATAATTCCCACAGGGATGTTTTACCCTGTGGGAGGTCTTTAAATACTTGTTATTTTTTTGTAATGGAAACCATCATCATCACGGTGGAGAGAACCAGGCTATGGATTTATGATTCAGACTGAGATGAAAGTTGATGTCTTGTAACAGCTTTCGCTTTCAATATATCAAACTTTTGTTTCAAGTTTTCTGCATATCAGTTTGCAATTTATTATCGACTACTTTAGCTATCATAATCCATTGCATGTTGATGTGACTTGATTTATATGTTTTCCATATCTGATCTCTCTTATTTAAAAATACAGCAATCACTCTATTTCAATTTAATGAATACAGGTTTATCTTTTTCATTAATTGAATTGTTTTGTACAAATTTTGCACAAGGATTTATCTGAATGCGATATTTTGTAAATTATAAGATTGTTGTAATTTTTTATGTCTTGTTTGTCCTATCATTTACATTTGAAGAGCACAGCTCCTTCTAGTTTACGAGAAGCTCGTGGAGAATCTGGTGCGGGTTTCCTCCCACCAAACAGCTAAATCGACTATTGGATACAGGACAAACCTGAAGCATTACTTCAGGTCAGTTGCTATTTGTCATTTAATAGTTATATTATTAGTGTTATTTAAGTAGTTTAGATAAATATATTAGTTTAGATTCATAGTTAGAATTATTATTTTAATTGTTCAGCTTAGATAGTTTTTATTCTATTTCTTTTTCATAAAATTATAAAAAACAAAAAACAACAGTTTCGTTGTCTTAGGACAGATTACAAATGATTTTTGCAGGTTTTAGTTTAAATCTATAGGTTGTAAATATTGTATATTTGTAATTGAAGCTGATTCTGTTGATAATTAAACATTTACTTTTATAGAATTATAGTTGTATGATTTAGGTAATAGATTGTATATATGTAGTTTAGATTTGTTTATTAGTTTGCTTTAGTTATTGTTTTTATTTAGATTAGTTTATTAGTGTAGTTTTCATTTGTTTTTCTATTACTTAGATCAGCCAACGGAGCCGCTAAACCCGTCAGGGTGGGTTATCCCAAGTGGCTTGGGTTATTTAGACAACCCCGGACCGGATCCACTCTTCCAGTTGGTGAGCGTTCATTTTCGCCCGTCAACACGACCCATGGATGGTACCCAACCCCGACGATCATCTTCATTATGGCAACGAAATGCCTTTGAGTATGGTCGAATCCGCTTATCAAGCTATTCAAACGGAAACCCCTTCTACCCCCTCTCTTTGTGCTTTATCTCCAGATCCATTCCACGTCATTTTTCCTACAGACGAGATGATTATGTCTATTATGTCCATGGAAGATACCCCTTAGGACGATGGACATCATCGTTCCATCCTCTTCCTGGAACAACGCACCATCAAGGGTTACCAATGACTCTCGACCCCGTCGACCATTGTCATCATTTCTACCATTCCCGAATCTACACACGATATGTTCTATGAAGGGAACTTAAGTAATATCTCACCCACCATCCCCCTCGACATATCCATAAAACCTGGAGTTGTCGAAAATGTGCATATCAGAGCTTCATGTTCCCATGATGAAGTTTTCACCTACAAGTCTCTTTTCCACGAATTTTGTGACGTCTTCAAATGGAGCTATGAAGAAATGTCGGGGATTGACCCCGACATTGTGGTAAATGAGATTAAGACATACCCAGGCACTAAACCTGTCCGACAATGACTTCGTCCGATCCACCCACATAAAGCAGCCGCTATCAAGCTTGAAGTTGAGAAACTTCTCAAATCTGGCTTTATTTACCCTGTGGCTCTAATTGACTTGGTTTCCAATATTGTTCTGATTGACAAGAAACAAGGCACAATCCGCGTGTGCATTGATTATAGGGATATTAACAAAGCTTGTCCTAAAGACAACTTTCCTACCCCCTTCATTGACAAGATCGTCGACGATTGTGCCGGAAGTGAAATATTCTCTCTGATGGATGGTTTCTCCGGATATAATCAAATCAATATTGTACCCATGGACCAACACAAGACCGCTTTTATTTGTCCTTGGGGTACTTTCACCTACCGGAAACTTCCATTTGGTTTAAAAAATGTCGGTGCAACATTTCAACGTGCTATGTCTTACGCCTTTCATGATATAAAGCACATCATACAGCCATATCTCGATGACTTACCTGCTCATTCCATGCACCGTGTAGATCATCCAATACACCTCTGCACCATTTTCCGTCGATGTCGGTTTTACCATATACTCTTGAATCCCCACAAATGTGTTTTTTGCGTAGAATCCGGCCAACTTCTGGGCTTTATTTTTTCACGACAAGGGATCCAGGTGGATCCTTTGAAGGTTGAGGTGATTCTCAATCTTCCTCCTCCTTCCTCACTTTGCCAGTTACAAAGTTTGCAAGGGAAGGCAAACTTTCTCTGTCATTTCATCATGAACTATGCTGAGCTAACTCTTGGATTTACACGACTGCTCAAGAAAGGTTCTGAGTTCTTATGGGATACCACTGCCAACAAAGCTTTTGAATCTTTGAAACTGTCTTTGACATGTACCCCACTACTCTTCCCACCGGATTACAGTCGGGATTATTTCCTCTACCTCGCAGCCTCAGACTATACCATCGCTATGGTTCTCGTCCAGGAGGATGATTCTCATGATGAACATGTCATCTATTACTTGAGTCGGAGTCTCATGACTACCGAAACCAAGTATTTACATGTTGAAAAACTAGCCTTGGCAGCTGTCCAAGTTGTTCAACGTTTCTGGCACTATATCCTTTCTCGCAAGACTATGGTAATTTCTAACTGCAACCCTATGCATCACATTCTTACACGCCAATTTCTAGGGGGAATATACTCCAAATGGATCATAATACTCCAGGAGTTTGACTTAGAATTTGAATGCGCTACGTCCAAGAAATCCTTGGTGTTTGTTGAGTTGATATGCGACCTTCCCTACTCTGAGACGGAAAATGTAGCAACAGATTCACTACCTGATGAATCCCTCTTCTTGATTAGTTCTGATGACCTTTGGTATGGAGATATCATCATATATCTCCAAACCCAGACTTTCTGGCCCAATTTGTCTAGCATTGACCATCGTCGAATACGCTACCAAGCCCGTTAGTATATTATCCTCGGTGATACTCTTTATCATCCTGGGATTGACTTCGTTTTTCGATGCTGCCTCACATTTGACGAAGCCGAGAAAGCCCTAAATGACTACCTTTCTGGATCCTGTGGTGGTCACATGTCTGGGTATGCTACTGCCCATAAGATCTTATGAGCAGGGTATTTTTTTATTCAATGATTGTATAATTGTCGTCCAAAAATGCCACGCTTGCCGAACCTACAACAATAAAATACAATCACACCCTACTCCTCTACACCCTGTGGTCTCTGTTGGTCCTTTTGTGAAATGGGGTATCGATTTCATGACATGTCACCCTCACTCGGTCGGGGGGCATGGATACATTATTGTAGCCGTAGATTATTTTACGAAATGGGTCGAGGCGATGCCAACATTCGACAATACCAGAAGGATTGTAGCATTATTCATATTCAATCACATCATTGTTCGGTTTTGTGTTCCTCAAGCTATTGTTACTGACCACAGTAGCCACTTTAGAAACTTCATGATGTCCGAACTCACTGAAAAGTTGGGTCTTCACCATGAAAAATCAACACCCTATTACCCACAAGCCAATAGCCAAGTTGAAGCAATAAACAAAATCCTCATTACCATGCTTCGACGAATAATAGGGATTCACAAAATGAGTTGGCACACGATGTTGTTTTCAGCATTGTGGGCTTACCGGACATCCGTTAAGTCTGCTACCAGGTTTACACCATTCCAGTTAGTCTATGGTCTAGAATCCATCTTGCCGATTGAATGTGAGATACCCTCCTTAAAACTAGTCGTCGAACTTCTCCCAAACACTTATGCCGAAGAAGAACGTATGTTGTATCTCATGCAATTAGACGAAACCCATCACGATGCCACCCTAGTTACAGAAGCCCAGAAGAAACGCGTCAAAGCCCAATATGACAAACATGTCAAGCCACATGTTTTCTCCGAAGGTGATCTGGTTCTCCTTTACGAACAAGATCGGGATATGCTAGGAGCCATAAAATTTGAAGCTATGTGGTGAGGTCCTTATATCGTTAGGCAAGTTTTGGAGAAAGGAGATTATGAGTTGGTGGACTACGACAGTATCCCTTTGAGTGAACCCAGAAATGGGTTGTACTTAAAGAAGTACTATGCTTAAGATCACTTGTGCATGAGTGCTTGTATTTTATTGTATCATACTTTTTGTTACTTTAGTATGATTTTTTATTTGGTCTCTGCCCTCAACTGCTTATCTTGCATTGTGCTTGGTTTCTAGATGTCGGAGTCTTCTCCACCCCACATTGGCTTCACCAATGGTGCTAGCCATAGTACTTAGAACCTTGCTTCTACTGCATGGGCAATTTACGTACCTACAAACGAACTTATCAGTCTACGAGGTGTGTGCCTTGGTCGTGCGACCAATAATATTGCTGAATATAGTGTCGTCATCGAATTGTTGATTGATGCTATTTCACTTGATATCTGCCACCTAGTTATACGACTCAATTCGTAGCTAGTAGTACTACAGTTAAGTAACGTCCATGCTATCTGAAGTTCTACTTTATTACGGGTATATTTACAAATTCGCCTCTTGGAACGTTATTTTGATTATATCGAATATCAACACATTCCTAGATGTCTAAATACATTGACTGATGCATTAGCCAACTATGTGTTAGACAGACATTTGGAACGTTTATAAACCAATCACACATCTCATGTATAACACAACACAAAATAAGCCAGTAGAAGCCTTATATATGTATATAACGATCAAAAGTTTTTACAAAAAGTTTATGTGCAAGGATCAAAATCTCAAAATACGAAGCCCATAGCTTCTACAAAATAGCATCATGGATGACACTCACAATAACACACATCTGCTCAGACTACCCTACAGAGCAGTCGACTGAGAAACTCGGACACGCCCACAATATGGCACTGGTAACGTCTCGGGATCTCCCCAATAGCAATATCCAGGACATCCGCGGTCAACCCCTCCAAGTTTTGTTCCACTGCCTCATAGTCTTTGGCATCCCATCTTGCTACTGGAGCCGCTTCTCCTCGTCGTTGAATGGGAGACATTCCTATAGGTCGATATGGCCCCACATCTGTGTCATCAAAAAGAACTTTTTTGATTAGTTCTTGGATAAACATAAAAACATTTCATATGATAAAATTTGCAAAAACATTTAAAAAGAACAAAATGTGTACTTCTTACCTAAGTCACCCCATCGAGCATCCTCAGGCAGAGCCAAATCCAGATCCCCTCAGAAATCCAAACTAGCATATGTGTAGTCGTCGATCATCAGCATCTAGGGCCTCAACCAGTCAAAAAATGAATCATTATACTTGATTATAGGCCTTGCTACGTGTCGAGCCATGAGGTTACACCACCTCAGCATCCTCGAATCCTGTGGGGCCGGTAAACCCCAATCAACCTGTAGTCACAGTAGTGGGACACTCTCGAGGAATAATGACACCAAAAGTGACCTGTACCCAGACTGCTTCAAGTCACCCTTTCTTCACTTCGTCAATTGTCTCTTCATACCGCGAAGAACTGCATCCGACAAGTTGAAGACCCGAGGCTCTGTGCACTCTATGGCATATTGGAAATAGATCTAGAGAGCCATGTGAGGAGTCATGCTCCTAGCCATGCATGCAATAGTAAACAAGATGGTCCGTAGGGTCATATCTTGGACCCCCCAAATGGAAACCTTACCCTTGATTCTTTCTGCCTTGGGAACACAATATTGGCCACAATACTTGCTCATAGGGAGTCTGTCGCCTCTACCTCCAGTCAAAGTATCATAGTATCCACGCCGTGACAACCCCATTAGAAAATAGATATCCTCGATATCTAATGTCAGCGTATGGACTCCCACGTGAAATAACTATTGATCCACGTCCCACATGTGAACCAGGTATTCCAACAACCTAAGTTGTGCTCTCATGCCCGGAATCCTGAAAATTTTCAAGAGCCCACAGTCCCGGAGGGCAGCGACTATACCTGGGTCATTCCCGGCAATGGCATCATCCTCCTCATGTTATCTTTATCTCCATTCCAACATCGTGATGGCCAAACACCTGCAAAATAGCCATGAGAAGGAAGTCAACAACTTGTTTTAAACTCTTGCATAATTTTTATTGAGCAAAACCTCACTTTAAAATCCATTTTTCGGCCCCCGCAGGTGGACCTTTTGCACAATGCGAGGTTCTCGCAGGTGCCCTGAAGGCCACCTGCGATAATCTTAGATTCTCGCAGGTCCTGCATGGACCGCCTGCGAGAACGCTTGGGCGCATGTTCTGACCCTAAAATGTACTCAAAACCCAAAATAATGCCAATAAAAACCAAAAATAAACCATGGAAAAGTTAGAGAATTAAGAGATTACCTCATTGGTTGAAACCGCTCGCCGAATGATCGCTTGTGCCTCCCGCAAACGAGCAAAGAAATTTGGGGGGAAATGAGGTATGTTGGACAAGTTTTTGGCAAAGTAACAATGACATGGTAAAAAAGTCCTTTTCACCCATATTTATTCACTTTTTACTATTTTTTATTGATTTTTATATTATTTTTATTGCTTTGTTTATCAAACCTAATACCCTAATAGCCTTGTGAGTATGGTTTTTCGTAGATATAGCAACTTCGAAGTCCGAACAAGGGGGTACAGGTATTTTTTCTTTTTGTTGCATGTACGACTACTTTTTTAAGGTTTTTTAGAAAAAACCTCGAGCTCAGTCTTCGTTCGTTCTCGCGCTTGAAAATATATGAGAACGTAACTGAGTATACTTTTTCTCATTTTTTCGTACTCGTCATGGTAACACGAAAACGACGAATGTAAAGGAGTATCCTTTAAGCTCTTTTCACACTCCATAAAAATGAAAAGATTGTCGAGCGATCTTGTTCTTTTCATGCTCGTTAAAGTATTTGAAGAAAACGTTCAACGGGCGATAGTTTATCACTTTTTTGGTCTCATCGAACTATTTTACGGAAAAGGAACTGGGAGATTTCTCTTTAAGTATTTTTCAAACTCTCAAAACATGAAAAACCCCCGAGTTTTCTATCCTTGGACTCGTTAAACAAACATCGAAAGACCTGCAAGGGGACCGAACCACTCCTTCCTGGGGTTCATTAAATATACTCTGAGGGACTTATCCGAAGGAAGAGCTTACATCAACAAGAATATGTTATCCTCCTCAAGCTTGTGTAAAAATAAAGAGGTACTCGCCAGAAATGGTGGGGGAAATTTTGGGAAAGGGATATGTTTTCATATTCATATTAATGGCAGTAAGCGTCGCTCTTGAACATGACACTGCCTATTCGTCATTTGAATCTGGGTTGGGAAATCCATTTTCCTCTCGTTCGACTTGCTACAAGGTCATATCTTGGATCGTCTTTGATTCAGTGCTGCCAAGTCCTTGGTCATGTCGTTCATATGTTCAAGAGAAGTTCAAACGAGCCCTATATTGAGTTGGCCATCTGCCGTTGTCCATTCTTACTATGTTGGTCTTCCCTGTGTCTATTTCAACCCGTATTCATACTTTGTTTCACCCTCAAAATCTGTTACTTATTTCATGTCATTGATGGGGGATACATCAAGGCCCTCCTGTGACGATCCTTGTTCCGTCGACTCCAATTCATTATCCAGAAATGAGACTTAGAAATCATTTAGTACCTTGGAACATGCATGCCTTAATGGTAGGTCTCTTCACTTTCAACAGGGATTTCACATCATTGATCCCTGATCGAGAGATTCCACCGATTTCTCGACTTCAACTCATTCATTTGCATTCGTTCGGATTGTACTTCAATATTTTGGGAGTCATTGACATCAATGGTGATTTCCCTCGCACTTGTTAACGGTTTTCATCAATGACCGGTAATCAAGTGGTTTCTACCATGTTCAACTTCAGCACATGTAATCACATGGCTAGATTCGTACTTTCAGGTGACGGGATTGAAGACCCTAGGTCTCATCTTTTTTATCCAGGCTGCGATAGAGTATGTATGATTTGTATTGACACATAGATCCACTTTGTATGTCACGTGGCTATGTCATTATTCAAGTCCTCTCACATAGATCCACAGTGTATTCCTGGTGGCTATGTATCATTTTGATGACATGGATCCACGGTGTATAATTGGTGGCCATGACCTATGTTTATGATTCCATTCATTTGTGATCTGAGCATGGGAATGCTTGCCTCAGAACTGGTATTATATTCTGTATATGCTTGGTTGTTTACAGGTTTCTAATTAGGTGCGCTCCTTGTTTCTGACACACACACGCATTTTACAAAGTATTTCTACTATCACAAGTTCCAGCCTTATACTTTGGGGGGCATTATGTTACAAATTATTTTGGTCACTCTAGTGATGTCTCTACAAGTGATGTAATCAGGCTCCCACAAGGACTTTTTGCCTAAGAACAGTGACTATTGTCTTCTTCCAAAAACACATTTTTAAGATGAGTTCACAGGTTGCCTATGTTATAGGGTGTGAAAATCCTTCATTCTCGCAGGCAACCCACACTTAGGGTGCGAACTGTTCACAGTCTGCTCTATAGGCAAGGTGTGAATCTATTTCAAAGCTTGGAAAAGAGAAGAGGTCACGAAGGTTCTAGAAGGGAATCTTCTATAAAATGAGTTGGCATTCGCATAGTTGGCATCCTACTGACTTCTCAGATTTAGTGGGATCATCCTCATCCATTTAACCATCTCTCCTTCTCCTATATATTGAAAGGTTTCTCATGGAAAAGGTTAAGCAAGATTGAATGAAGAATTGGTGAAAGAATTGTGTGGAGAAATCTAATTCTAATTTCTTCTGCAAAATTTTGTCTAATTCTATCAACACTACTTCCAATTATGATATCATCCACATAAACCACATTGATTAACAGATTTTCATTTTCTATTTTGTTGCAAATATTGTTGTCTACAACTCCTCTTTTGAAACCCTCAACTTGAGCATAGACTTTACAGATAAATCTTTCTTTATTTCTTACTACTTGTCCATGTTCATCTAGTTTCTTTATGAAGACCCATTTGGTTCCAATCACATTTTTCTCTTCTGGTTTGGGAACAAGTTCCCATATCTAATTCTTCTCAATCTAATTTAGTTCATGTTTCATAGAATTAAACCAATGTTTATCTTCACTAGATTGTGCAAAGTTCTTGGGCTCTATTTTAGATAGAAGAGAAAACTTCAATCTTCTTCTAGTTTAAAATCATGTATCTATATCACCAAGAATGTGATTTTATGGATGATGATTTTGAACAAATCTATATGGTGTCTTTGGATATTGGAGCTCTATTTCTTCTTGTTCTTTCTTTTCTTCTTCCTCTTCTTCTTCCTTTTCACGTTCTTTGTTGATTTTATCTTTTGTATTTTCATTTGTTTGTGAATTTTCCTTTTGAGGTATTGCTTCATCCACTCTTACATCAATACTACCTACAACCTTGCATAGTATTTTGTTGTATCATTTGTAGGCCTTGCTTCCAGATGCATAGCCAAGAAATATGACTTCATATATTATGGAATCAAGCTT
>SNQJ01S0193304.1:17780-32107 GCA_010110895.2 Picea sitchensis | reverse complement strand
ATCCAAATTTCAATTTTGATGGATTTTGGGCCTATAAAACTACATGTTGGGGGTCCTAATGAACCACATAGGTATTAAAGAAATAATTGTGCATACATGCATGAAAACAACTTCAACAATTATGAAGTATCTTCAACAATGTTGACAAGTTTCTTTATTTTGATGTTTATAGGTTTTATTTCTTATAAGTGGTGAGAGCAGGAGCATTAGGTTTTATGGTAGTTAGTTGCTAGTGATGTAGATGAGGTACATAATTTATTTTGTTGATGCAAACTCCTAAATTTATTTTAGATTCACACTAACCTTAGATTGTAGAACACATCATAGGGACGTGGAATATTGACAACTATTTTGATGTTGAAGGGTAGTGTTTGGAGATACAAATACAAGACATCTATTTTATGGTTGGGTTGTTGGTACGGGGAGAGGTAGTATACCCAAAGATGACTCTTTAGGGGAAAGGGGAATTAAATATTGTGATGAACTAAGTCTAAAGGTGGAGGGATAGTGCCTTACTAAGAGGATTGGGTTAGTGGGTGGATGATGCATTATGCTTTGTATTTTGAGGATGGCTAGGGGAGGTCGCTTGTGACTCATTGAGTAGTAGGAGAATTTATAACACTAATGGAGAGATTCAGGGATGGGAATATATTTGTAAATGATGATTTGTAAAAGTTGAGTTGCATAAATTTGCATAAAGTTGCATAGTTGCATAAAGTTGCATAAGTTTCATAGTTGCACATAGTTTCATAAAGTTGCATAAGTTGCATAGCTGCATAAAGTTTCATAGTTGCATGTTGCATGAATGACATGCATTTCATGCATGAATGTCATGTGCATGTTGAATTAGTTCACATGCATTGTTAATTCAAGGGTGACTTGTAACTGAAGTCTCAAGTCAATTAGGTTGAACGCAAAATTCCCATGAGCTAGAAACAAACAATATTCCTGATATTGAAAATGATGTAAATGTATTGATCTAGTGCATTGGCACGTGTAATACTATCCACCATGAAGAAATTTGAATTTCCATGTAAAAGAGTCAAGTTGAATGAGTTTTTAAACTCAAGTTGTAAAAGGTCAAGTTGTAAAAGTTGAGTTGCATTAAGTTGCATAGTTGCACATAGTTGCATATAGTTGCATAAAGTCAAGTTTTAAAAGATTAGGGGAAATGGGCCTTAAATATTGTGATGGACAAATTCTAAAGGTCAGGGACATAGAAGGTGGAGGGATAGTGCCTCACTAAGAGGATTGAGTTGGTGGGTGGATGATGCATTATGCTTTGTATTTTGAGGATGGCTAGGGGGGTCGCTTGTGACTCATTGAGTAGTAGGAGAATTTCTAACAATAATGGAGAGATTTGTGGATGGGCATGTTTTTGTAAATGTTGAGTTGCAAAATTCGAGGTGCATAAAGTTGCATAAAGTTTCATAAGTTGCATAAAGTTGCATAAAGTTTCATAAGTTGCATAGTTGCAAATAATTGCACATAGTTGCATAAAGTTGAATAGTTGCATAAAGTTGCATAAGTTGCATAGTTGCATAAATTTGCATAGTTTCATGTTTCATGCATGAAATGCATTGCATACATGCATGTTGAGTTAGTTCCCATGCATTGTCAATTCAAGGGCGAGTTGTAACTAAAGTCACAATTCAAGTCTCAAGAAAAATTTAGGTTGAACGTAAAATTCCTATGAGCTAGAAACAAAAAATCTTTCTGATATTGCAAATGATGTAAATGTATTCATCTAGTGTGTTGCCATGTGTTACACTATCCACCATAAAGAAATTCAAATTTCCATGTAGAAGAGTCAAGTTGAATGAGTTGTTAAACTCAAGTTGTAAAATTCGAGTTGCATAAGTTTAATAAGTTGCATAAAGTTGCACGAGTTGCATAGTTTCACATAGTTGCATATAGTTGTATAAAGTTAGTTCGCATGCATGTCCTCCTAGTTAGTTGCTAGTGATGTAGATGAGGCACACAATTTTTTTTGTTTATGCAAACTCCTAAATTTATTTTAGATCCCATAGATTCACACTAACCTTAGATTCTAGAACACATCATAGGGATGTGGAATATTGACAACTATTTTGATGTTGAAGGGTAGTGTTTGGAGATAAAAATACAAGACATCTAGTTGCATAGTTGCATAGAGTTTCATAAGTTTCATAGTTGCATGTTGCATGCATGCATGTCATGTGCATGTTGAGTTAGTTCGCATGCATTGTCAAGTCAAGGGCGAGTTGTAACTGAAGTCTCAAGTCAAGTCTCAAGAAAAAGTTAGTTTGAAAGTAAAATTCCTATGAGCTAGAAACAAACAATCTTCCTGATATTGAAAATGATGTAAATGTATTGATCTAGTGCATTGGCATGTGTAACACTATCCACCATGAAGAAATTCGAATTTCCATGTAGAAGATTCAAGTTGAATGAATTGTTAAAATCAAGCTGTAAAAGTCGAGTTGCATAAAGTTGCACAAGTTTCATAGTTGCACATAGTTGCATATAGTTGCATAAGTTTCATAGTTGCACATAGTTGCATATAGTTTCATAAAGTTAGTTCACATTCATGTCCTTGTAGTTAGTTTCTAGTGATGTAGATGAGGCACATAATTTGTTTTGTTGATGCAAACTCCTAAATTTATTTTAGATCCCATAGATTCACACTAACCTTAGATTCTAGAACACATCATAGGGATGTGGAATATTGGCAACTATTTTGATGTTGAAGGGTAGTGTTTGGAGATAAAAATGCAAGACATCTATTTTATGGTTCAGTTGTTGGTATCGGGAGAGGTAGTATACCCGAAGATTACTATTTAGGGGAAAGGGGCCTTAAATTTTGTGATGGACCAAGTCTAAAGTTCATGAACATAGAAGGTGGAGGGATAGTGCTTGACTAAGAGGATTGAATTGGTGATTGGATGATGCATTACACTTTGTATTTTGAGGATGGATAGGGGGCGTCACTTGTGGCTGATTGAGTTGTAGGAAAATTTATAACACTAATGGAGAGATTCATGTATCATAATATTTTTTTAAATGTTGATTTGTAAAATTCGAGTTGCATAAAGTTGCATAAGTTGCATAGTTGCATAAAGTTGCATAAGTTTCATAGTTGCACAAAGTTGCATAGTTGCATAAAGTTGCATAGTTGCATTTTTCATGCATGACATGCATGTCATGTGCATGTTGAGTTAGTTCACATGCATTGCCAAGTCAAGGGCGAGTTGTAACTGAAGTCTCAAGTCAAGTCTCAAGCAACAGTTAGGTTGAACGTGAAATTCCTATGAGCTAGAAACAAACAATCTTCCTGATATTGCAAATGATGTAAATGTATTGATCTAATGAGTTGGCACGTGTAACACTATCCACCATGAAGAAATTTGGATTTCCATGTAGAAGAGTCAAGTTGAATGAGTTATTAAACTCAAGTTGTAAAAGTCGAGTTGCATAAAGTTGCATAAAGTTGCATAAGTTGCATAGTTACACATAGTTGCATATAGTTGCATAAAGTTAGTTCACATGCATGCTCTCCTATTTAGTTTCTAGTGATGTTGATGAGGCACAATTTTTTTTTTTGTTGATGCAAAATCCTAAATTTATTTTAGATCTCATAGATTCACACTAACCTTAGATTCTAGAACACATCATAGGGATTTGGAATATTGACAATTATTTTGATGTTGAAGGGTAGTGTTTGGAGATAAAAATAAAAGAAAACTATTTTATGGTTGGGTTGTTTGTATGGGGAGAGGTATTATACCCGAAGATGAATTTTTAGGGGCAAGGGGCCTTAAATATTGTAATTGACCAAGTCTAAAGGTTAGGGACATAAAAGGTGGAGGGATAGTGCCTGACTAAGAGAATTGAGTTGGTGGGTGGATGATGCATTATTCTTTGTATTTTGAGGATGGATGGGGGGGGTCGCTTGTGACTTATTAAGTAGTAGGAGAATTTCTAACACTAATGGAGAGATTCATGGATGTACATCTTTTTGTAAATGTCGAGTTGCATAAAGTTGCATAAGTTGCATAGTTGCACATAGTTGCATAAAGTTGCATAAAATTGCATAGTTGCATAAAGTTGCATAAGTTGCATAGTTTCATGTTGCATGCATGCATGTCATATGCATGTTGAGTTAGTTTGCATGCATTGTCAATTCAAGGGCGAGTTGTCTCTGAAGTCTCAAGTCAAGTCTCAAGAAAAAGTTAGGTTGAGCGTCAAATTTCTATGAGCTAGAAACAAAAAATCTTCCTGATATTGAAAATGATGTAAATGTATTGATCTAGTGTGTTGGAACATGTAACATTATCCAACATGAATAAATTTGAATTTCCATGTAGAAGAGTCAAGTTGAATGAGTTGTTAAAATAAAGTTGTAAAAGGTCAAGTTTTAAAAGTCGAGTTGCATAAAGTTGCATATGTTGCATAGATGCACATAGTTGCACATAATTGCATAAAGTGGCATATCATAGTGATGTCATCAAGTTTGAAGGTTAACATACATTGAATTAAAATATATATTTGGGAATAATGGATTTCCAGGAGGATTAGATGTAGATGGCTGATTGGGATGAGGTTTCATTGAATATGTTGTTACCAACCCTTGCAATGGAAAGGGATTTTGTAACACCATGGGTTGATAAATAGGGGGTGGAGTAGGTTCAATACTCATTGGACCCTATGAGGCATTGGAAAAATAATGCTTAGTTTCTTCTTCCAACATAAAACTTACCATAGGTAATAAAAAGTAATGATGAGTGAAATGTCCATAGACCCCATACAATGAACAATGGTGGTTTTTCCGACGATTAAGGATTCTTACCTTACTTAGGAGAATGATTTGGAACCTAATTTTGGTTTGTTGGATTAGGATTTCCCGCATAATTAGAAATTGGATTGGGATGGTTTTGCACATTAGGAGGGTTGGGTGCATTTTACTGAGCATCAACCTACCTTTGTGGGGGAGGAACTTGTTGAACATGATTCATGTGGGGTTGAGGAATTTAGACCTATGGTGATGGGGGACCAGGGAATGGGTAATAAGGGTTATGGTTTGGAGCCACAGAGGAAGATGATGTGATAGTACATACAATGCCACTACAAGAAGGACCACAAACATGAATTGTGTAGGAGGAATTGAGTGAAATGTACTAGTTTCAACATGTGAAAATGAGTGTGAATGATGAAATGGGTTGTTGGGAATTATAGGTTTCCCATATGGAGGTAGAAAAAACATAGGATGTTCTCCACCATAATGGTTCGTGACCTACTAGTACCAATAGAGAAATTCATTTTTCCATAAGGATTGGAAGTAGAGGTGACTAAACCTATAAGCCCATCCATGACATTGGATGCCCTAGGATAATAATGACAGGTTGAATCAGAATGAGTGGTGTCAAGGAGTATAGTGTATAGATAACCCAATTAGGAATAGGTAAGGTCTAATTATGAAGCCTTGAAAATTGATTATTCCTCAATTTGGGACATAGTTGATGCAACATCCTTATCTATAATGGAGATGAGTGATTTCAAGAACCAATCAAGGAAATGGAATCATATGGCTTAATTTTACATAAGCTAGGTCATCTATATCAATCATGGATGTGATCTATGATATGGGTAGTGGTAATTTTACAACATGAAAGAAGAAATTTGACTCCCTTTTCATACCTAATGGGAAATTTAAAGAAGGCTAAAAATGTTGTTTCTAGGGATGAAAAGTTAGGATGGGACCCAATTGATTGATCAATATACCACTTTGCAACAAACCTAGTGAGGGAGCATTGAAAAAACTATAATCTAACATAATCATCAATGATATTGTTTAAAGAACAACATAAGTGAAAGGACATTATGTGATTTGAAGGGTCTTCTCTGGAACACCCTTCAAATTTCAAGATATCTAAAAGAAACTTAGTAGGCATGGGGGGTCAAGTGGGATTATGCAAGATGGGATCATTTGTAAGATTAGTAAAATCCTATAGGTTAACAATATCCATGTATGGGATGTTAGATATGCAATTAATATTGGCATTTTTGTTATCATCTTTATTGGAATTATGTGGATTATTCCTTACCATGTTGGATGAAGGCTTAATCGGTCGGGTATATACACGAGAGATAGATGAGGATGAACTAGGTAAGGATGGAATTGAATTAGAGGAGCTAAAATAAACTACGTATGATAAATGAAGTAAATAACTACAATGCACATGGAAAGTAAATAACTAAAACAACATATAAAAAGACAGATTCATGAGTATTAATTATGTACATTTTTGTACAATTGATGCAACCTCTCCACATAGGCTAGTGATCAATTTCAATTCCTAGTGTGAAGTCTTGTATAAATCAACAAACCATGAAATGTGAAATTTATGATAAAGAATTTAAGAAATATACATGCATTTCAAAATTTACATGAATATATAATACATAAGAATAAAGAGCATTACCTTATTCAGCTTCTCTTTGTTTCTAGAATAGTTTAATATTATCTACTGAATAGGGCCAACCACGTGAAGGTGGAAGCTCATATGCCCCCTCCCCCCCTCACATCACTCTCAATTCCCCATACCCAATGCATGTACTTGAAAATAAATGAATTTATTTGAAAATATGTGTTTTTCATCATAAAGAAACATTCAAAATTCATTCATTAAGTACTTATAACATTAATTCATTAATTCATTCATTCATAGGAAGCAAATATTTCATGACGTTAGTTTGTATTATCAAAAATAATTTCATAATGTTATTACAATCACTTCTTTTTTGTCTTTTTTCTTTTCAAAAATTCAGAAATCAACTGATCATCTTCTACAACATATTTATTAGTTCTTTTGGTCACCTCTGCATCTTGTCTTATTGTTTTTTGGGTCGTGTACTCATGACGTGGATACTGCTATAAGGTGTTAGGATCTATTGCAATAATGAAGAAATGTTAAATTGATATGTTTTGTTTATATCATTACAAGTATTTCATTAATGAAAACAATATTAGAGTGGTGCTCTTTACTTGATAGGGCCACATCATGTACTTCATATCCTTATCTAGATGCAACCTTATATTGTACAGTATGACCCTCTATGTGATTTGGAATTGAAACATCAAAGATTAAAATTAATACACTATTTGCAATTAAATATTTTCAACTATAATCCATACTAAGTTTTTTGTAGCACATGAATACATCCATTACTAAGATGCACAACATGACCTTCATTGGTAGGTGGTTCTCCATCCTAGACATTATGTATATTATGGCTTTCCTACTTAATACAAAGAGGCTCAATATTTTATGGCCAAAATTAATAATTAATAGACTGCATAAGTAATCAATCCTAAATAAACCTTGTTTATTTTTTTTACTTGCGCACAGTGTGGATCATTGGAATATTGTGTTGGCCCAACGCCCGAGATTTTTTGATGTTCAACAAAAGCTGCAAAGTCATGCTGGAAGCCAAGCCCCAAGTCATCCTTCGTTGGCACTTCGTTGAACCGATCGACTTGCAATTTTGCATAAGATCATAAATTTATATTTTATGGTAAAATAATTTTTTTTTATATGCAATTTATTATTTGGATACAATATTTGAGTTATTGATACTTACAGTTCATGCCACCAGATTCAAATAACCACCAGGCCCAAGCTTGTGCTAGCCATGCTTTTCTAGTTTGGCCTTTTTTGTCTTTGATGTGCCTGGAAGCCTATGAAAAGTTTGAAATACGTTAGATGTTGAAAATTTCATGTAAAAATAAATATTAATAAACATATAATTACATTGTTCAATGTATTGCATACCTTCTTGTGCCTGGTGGTAGTTTTCCCTGTTTTCTTAAAGCCCTCTCCCTTCCATCATCCAACAGGTATTTCCACTCCCTTACTAAAATCATTGGAGGGAGCTCATACCTAGGGTTCATTTATAGATGAACCCTATATTGGTCCCTCACAGTCTTCATATGTTGGCCGAATTTCTTCAGGATCTCTGCTCGGTTGAAGGTCTCAACATCGAATAACCCAATCAAGTGTTTAATGAGCTCATATTAAATATTTTTCCTTTCTTTATCCGACCCTATGCGGATGGTGGGCCCAAAGATATCCAGTGAACAATCATTTAGATGTTTAAAAAAAACATCATTTCCTTCAAAACGATAATATCATCATCAATTTAAAAAGAATGATCTATGAGTAAATTTCAATCAGATTATATATAATAGTTAATACATTTTTTAAATACTTGGGATCTTCTCTATCTTTATGGAAACAAGATTTTTCGTCCACCAAAAATGTGGTCTGTACTATTCCTATGCTAATAACATGGGAAGATCCAGGAAATGTTGTTTGAGAAATATCAATACTACTCTCTGTTGCATCGACCCCCTAACCCTGTTCTGCATGATTTGTAGTGCATTGAGAAATAGAGGGTGCACCCAAAGATTCCCTCTGGGGTGTCCTCCTATGTGTTACTGACTGCTCAATCGAAAAAAAATGGCACTTTTTGATATGCATGTGGGGTTAGATGCTCGCGATGTGAAGACTCATCAGTAGCATCAATAGTAGCAGCAGACCCCTTACCAGGATTATGTGGACTCAAATACGCCTATAAAAACAAACCATATTTTATTACATGACATATACCAGTAGAAAATATAAACCATAAATGAATTTATCTTCTAATTAAATATCCCACAACTTACATTCAACGACTGAGCTCTCATAGTCAAATGATCAATCTTTTCTCTAATCTCCTTCCTTTGCGGTTGAATGAATACCAAACGAAGGATTTCTGAATTTTTTTATGGACTTCTTTAACATCTGAAAGGGGTAAAGCGATGATTCGATTTCATAATCACACATTATCTCATCCACATCCATTTCTATGGATTTCTCTGGTAATGGATACGTAGCCTGGGACAAAAATATAGAAAACATTAATATCGAAATGAAACCAATAGACTCATCATAAAAATGTAATAATACAACATATTTATTTTGTACAATTACTATGGTTTATATCGGCTGGGCTGAGGATGGTGTTCTATGACCTATCGGGGGCTTTCCCCGATCAGGTGCAACCTGCAAAAAAAATATTAAAAACATTAACATCGAAATGAAACCAATAGACTCATAAAAATATTGTAATAATACAACATATTCAATTTGTATAATTACTATGGGTTATATTGGAGGTGAAGATGATATTTTCCTCTGATCTGTATTCGGGGACTTTCCTTGCTCAAGCACAACCTACAACAAAAATATTGAAAACATTGATATCGAAATGAAACCAATAGACTTTTGAAAAAACATAATTAAAAAACACATTGCTTATATTTAATTTGTACAATTTACAATGGGGTATACTTGTTTCCCCGATGATTTCCTCATCTCATCCATCGGGGACTTGCCTTGATCAACAACCCACAACAAAAATATTGAAACCATTAATATCGAAATGAAACCAATAGACTCTTGAAAAAACATAATTAAAAATTTGTATACCTACTATCTAAAGGATGGTGTCATTTAATGAAACATATTCCTTATATTGCTTATATCAAAATGAAACATTAACAAAAAAAATAACTAACAAAAACATAAGTTATTATATTCATTAATTATAGGTTTGGTGAAATGTTATATAAACCAATCACATAGTAACAACGTTTGTATCTATTCGATTAAAATTGTAATTGATCAACAACTCTTCCCCTGCAACTATTGATTTTGTGGCACGCACGAAAACACAATTTCCTTCACATCCGTCAAATACGTAATTGTGTTGTTTATTTGTATACCTAGGTTGTGTACTATTTATAAACATTGGAATATTCCATGATTCTTTTGGCCTTTCGTCAATCTACATACTCAATCCTTTATTTTGATTATTGTCTTTTAGCTGTAAACAATTTGTAGACACTCTGTATATGCACATACTGTGTGTATATTGGACCAACCACATCCAATCTTTGTAATTGTAGCAAGGTCAAGTTGAGGGGTCTGAGATCCCTATGACTCAACAATAGGAACCAAACCCACTTAAGAGGGCCAATTAGACTCGTAAGCGTTTGATGAGTGGTAAGGTTCTCCAGATTTGTGATCTAGATGGAATTATCGATGTGCTTTAATCGTGACTAATAGATATGTATTTCTATGAAACCTTTCCTCAGGCTATACAGTTCTCTTTTTTATTCTTTTCTAGTAATTGTGAAAATGAAAGGTGAAGCTTAAACTAAATGACAGAGGGAAGTTAAGTTATATTGAAGAAAACTAGGTTTTTGGATAACCTTTATACCTCGGCATGCAGACAATGAAGATATAAACTATTTCAAACTAACAATAATACCATTTTGACTTGTCTCCATTCAACATCATCTAAGATAACAGTTACAGAAACAAAATATACATGTGACAAGAAACTAGTGCAGGAAAAGTAATTTTCAATGCTCTACTATCAATCACATGTTAACACAATCGATTTCTATTCATCAATTAGAATAAAATAATTGTCACAACATTATAAGATAAATTAAATAATATATACAACAACTCTTACTCAATAAAACGAAAAATATTGAATTCGATGTCAAAGATAATCCCCTTCGGTACAATCACATTCACGCCTCAGATGAAAGAAGTGCCTTTAAATCTAAACAAAACTTCTCAATTAAAATAACCTGCACAAAAATAATTCTCTTACAATATTCCAAAAAAATTCTTTCTCTAAAAAACCATCGACCCTTAACACAAGGTTGATTATCTTATTTATAAAAATAACTAAACTAAAAATAGCTACTAAAGTTGTGTTAAGTCAAGAAAACGACACATGGAATAATTTATCTATCAATTCTCTTTAGATCATCTTGTCATTTTACTGAAGTGGATTGTTCCTTTCTTACTCTTACCACCTGCAGAAGAGATCTTCACATGTATTTACATAAGGGAACCTTTTTTGATCCATCGGAGCAGAGAGGACGTCCTTCATATCAACTTCTCATTCTTTGTGTTTGATTAGTTTGAAACTCATGCATTGTAAGACTTCGATATATTTAATCCGGGGCTCCATGAACTTCTTCAATTGGATCGGGATCATGGTTGATATTTTCCCAACTTTCTCACACTCTTCCCATCTTTCCTGCATCTTCCGCTGGGGTTCCTGGACCATGTGTATCCAGTATTCAGTTTCCTTCCATATTCGGGAGATGTTGATGTCCATCAACACTCGAATGCCATGTTCTTTTGTATCTTGTCCCTTATGTACTTTGTTGATGTAGTCAATCTGTTCCAAGGCTTGATGTGCCTTATCATACCACTTCTACATGTATTTTCAGGTTGCTATCCCCATAAGGGTATCTTCTTGGAAATCAACGATGCGAGCAGTGAAGAGGTCTCTCTCCCTTGTGAATTATGCATACATTTCTTGGAACTCACTCTTCAAAAGTACCACCGCCTATGTTGAATTTTGGTAATACTCAGCTTGATGTCATAGGTGGTCCAACTCTTTCTTCTTGGCGGCTACTTGCCTTTCATCCTTTTTTTCCCTGTCTAATGTGGCATCAGTTATGGCCATCCCTGCTCTGATTAGCTCAGTCATCTTGGCACTTTTTGTGTCAAATAGTGTCTCTTTTGTGGTTATGAACAGGTTTCTATCAAGCATAAGATTCCTTTTCCTAACTGTTCTTTTCATTACAACCTTCCTTTTCCTATCATAAGCGATGGCATGTATACCAATGAAGTCATCTACAGGTTCAGGAATATGCTGATCTTCCCATGATAGATTATGAGGCTCCCTGTCGTAAAGAGGTGTTCCATGTTGATTTCTCTATCCCTTCCAAGGGTAGGCATCTGACCTCCCTCTTCCTCAGTCAACAACTTCTGCGATAACAATGGTGCCAATGTTTTTTCTATTTCAAGGCTTGTTCTGCTCAACTCCTTAGCAGGGGAGATTAATTTTTCCTCTCGGTGACTCGACCTTCTATTGGTCCTTACGGTTGATGAAGTCTTTTCCTTTGATGGAGAAGTGGGAAAAAGATCGATATTTGTTGAGAGTTAGGCCATTGGGATGTTGATTTTTGACTGCCCCATTCCTTCTTCTTGTTCACATGTATCCATATCATTCATAAAGATTTCATCAGGAGGCCGTGTTTCTCTTGACAGTTGTGTTTCCAGTTGATTGAGAAAAACTGTGTTGAGAGTGGTCCTAGCTCCCAGGCTGCCTTCTTGGGGTTTTGGGACCAAATCATTGGAGGCTGGAGCATATGTTTCCATTGGTTCTTCCTCCCGTGTGATTGGTACCGGGCTTATTTGTGAATATTTAGAGCCTTCCTCATCGTCATATATGGTAATTAAATATATGAGGATAGTAGGCATATCCGTCCCACTTGATGCTCTTGCTGCACTGATTTGTAGTAATCACCGACAATCCTGCCTGTGGTGACATAGGGCTAGTGTTTTCTTGGTCAAAAATCTCTTCTGGTGGAACTGTTTTTGAGTCATTTAGTTCTTCCTCATGACCATTTGTATTGGTTGAAGAAATTATAAAGGGTCCTATCAAAGGGTTAAGTGGGGGATCTTCCCCTAATCATTGCATAGCTCTATCAACCTCTTCCAGTAACAATATCCCCCTTTTTCAAGCCTCTCCTGCTTCTGCTGGTCTGTTTTTTTCTCTTACTCTGATGGCTTCTTGAGCTGTGTGATCTATTGTCTCCACTTTTTCATCCATGGTCATTGCTTTGAATTTTGTCATACTAGGGTTAGCCCTTCTATGGAGAACTTCCTCCCAATCTTGGGTGCCCTCGGTAAAGATTTCATCTTTGAAACTATCATGAGCATATGACCAATATGAGGATACCTGCGACGCATGTTGGGGTACCAAGAATTTTGGATCATTCTTGTGAAAACTGCCTGTGGGGAGCCGTTACATAAGCTAACATAATCCTTCTTGTTTCGCTTGCGCAATGTCTTTAACCATATAAAAAACAATATGAAAACTATAGGGTATGAAAGCCCTCTTTTTATCCTTCACCATAGAAGCATTAAAGCCATGTAGAATGGTTTGGTAACAAATCTCTCCCAATATGAGACGATCTGGGACATTAACGGGGAGTAGGTGTGGTGCACTAGTAGCCCCAAACATTATGATCTAAGTTATTGTTTCTTCAAAATACTAGTGGCCAAATTTGGATATCATCTTTTTGGCTATCGATGAAATCCTTGGGAATTCTTTTCTAAATATAATAAAGTGCAATCTGGCTATAAAATCATCACATATCATGGCGTAAAACATTTTGTACATATTCTCCCACAAAATGTTGAAATAAACATGGACAGGTAAATCAACAATATGCTAGCTTAAATTCATACCTGTGAAAATGTTTCTCGCACAAATTATGTCCAATAGGTAGTATTACATGTACAAAACCGATGTTTCTCCCTATTTTGGTGTTTGATCCTGTAGGATGTTGATACTCATCTATTTGGAATTGATGTCTCCCCAATTGAAACTGCTCTCGGAGATTGCCACGGTATATGCTAAGGGCATCCATGCCTCTGAACAATTTGTGCAGTCCTTTTCTCCATACAATCGGCATATTAAAGCCATTAAATACATATAAGTCTCTCTGAGGTTTACATTGATGTACTAACCATTTCTCATGTTTGTGAACTTTTTATCCTCTTGCCACCATGAGGCTAGTAACTAACTGGTGTCATGAAGTTCATAAAACATGACCACAAAATATGTATTTAGTCTCTCCTCTAAGTCTTCGAGTTTTTAATACTTTTGAACCTCTACTGGAAGAAATACACCAACACATTCACCCTCCTCATTGTTGACTGTGAATTTCATTGTGTCTACATGGTCAATTATCCATCCCGTGGTTTCAATGCAAGGTAGAACTAGGGTCCGACAAGACACCATGTGTAGATATGATCTCCTAATATTAGGGAAAACTTGGTCATCCAATACCCTAACATCCGGGTTGTTGTGGGGTGTAAACTCTAGGTAATATTCCTAATTGATTTTGTTAAAAATATCCCCCCAATGTGGGAGCATCAATTTAGATCCAGTGTTGGCCTCTATGTCCCCGAACGCTGGGGGCTGGGTAAACTGTTTCTTGGTCAAATTCTGGATGACTAATTCCATTTTTGAAAAAAACTTGAACCTCCCTTGCGGTTGTAAGTTTTAAACCTGCGAAGTAAAGCAATGCATATATATTCTTAAGCAATACAGAAATTAATCAATGGCTCATACACAAAATACACAGAGATCTTTACCGGAAACCCTCAACCGGGAAAACCTTTCTTTTTCATTATATC
>SNQJ01S0193304.1:1208-17770 GCA_010110895.2 Picea sitchensis | reverse complement strand
CAGGTGAAGGGATCGTCAGACGCAGTCGTCGTATCTGACGCACCCACACACACACACATGCAAAGAATATAACACATACCCAACAGCGGTCTCCGCATCAAGCCTTTGTCGACCTCTAGTTATTTCATTTTGGGCGTTCTTGGTGAGCGCTTCGTCATCGGCTTTTGGGGAGGCATTTTCCTGCACAAAATGTTATAATAAGATGCAAGCTAACTTCGACAAATGTTATCATACACAATCGTAAATGAAAACAATAAATACCATGCTTACCTCTTCCTTGGAAGAAATAACTTGGGCTTATTGGTAATTGAAGTGATACAACAAACTGCAACCTCTTTGATGCTCTCTCTTGCTCCTTCGTCTACTTGGGAGATCAATGATTTGTGAATGGAATACCATGCTTGGGAACGAAATTTGTAAATTTAAAACATACCTACCTTGTCACATCGATTCTTAAATTCAGGAGTACATATATGATCTATACAATCTATAACAAAATCCACATCATGCTCAGGATTAAATGCAACGTAGGCTGGTGGCATGGGAGAGTCTTACTTTAGAGTTCATTGGAGAATTCAAATTTTCCAGTTGGTCAGTGCACGACATCATGGTATCAGTTACGTGAAGTTATTAATTTTCTAACAGATCGAAACCGTGTCCTTCACTTAGGTTAGAGGTATCTCCTTAAATTACCCGAGTGTTTTCGCACTTCGGGAATAGTATGATTGACATCGGGGATAAGTAGGATCATTAAATGGACAGTGCAGACCGACCAGGATCGTCGACGTCGGTAGATAAAGGTTTGATCTAAATCCATAATTTTGGTGTTCTAGCAACATGTCGGTAGTTAATGAGTGCATCGACATTGGCAGATTGTCTTTGACGTTGTTTCATTGATGCCTCTAGAAAAAAGTTCCGATGCCAACCCAAACTGATGTACAATGCTGACATGGAAGAGAAGACATGGAAGTATAGATATGATGTGGGGAACAACAAAAGATGATGTGGTTGATAACCGAGAAATACAGACTATCTACGTGGCAAAAAACACTTGATGGTTGAATTGACCTTTTCGGCATGAAAAACATTTATTTTCGGCGTCGGTGATTTTTTTTAGACATATGTTACCGTTCCCTTTCTCCCTCTTTGCCGATACCGACGATATATTGGTGATCGACAATCGACGATAGTTGTTTCCTATGTCGACAATTTATCTTTCAGATTTCGCTGATGCCGACGATACATCGAAGATTTTTAGAGAATTTTTTTTTGTAGGCCAAAACCACTGATTGGTGTGAATTTTTTTTATAAAACAATTTTAAGCTGTGTGTAATTAATCTAATTCCATGTTTACTTAGTGAAAAATGCCAACGTTTTCAACAAACTTCAAACCGAACTGAATGTGATCGATGATAAAACACAACAACAAAAAAATACATTGATCCCTACAAAACTAACTCCATTCAGAAATGACAAAGTGGTACCCAAAAGAGAAAATTCACAAAGTATTTTTAGGGTGTGTTGAGTGCATAACAAATGGTTATTCTCTGGGCGAAAATATAATCTCTGCTCCTTCCCCTATGCTTAGCTTGTGCAAATTGGTCAAGAAACCATCTGACTTTATTCTATTATTTCAACAGAATCTTTTCTATCAATGTGTACACAAGTTCCCAGGTTCGTGAATATGGATTTGCCTTTGGGGTTTGGATTTTCCATCCCCTTTCCTGTTAACTGCAATCCATTTCCTTTCTAGAAAAGAGTTGGGTAGGGCGTTCATTAGCATGAGGCCATTTAGATATTATTCCTTTCTTATGGTGTTTATTCACTACTAGTGAGCATCCATAGCCCCGACGGAGTCACCTCGACATCACAGACGTTGCTCCACTTCCAACGAGCATCCATAGCCTTGATGAAGTTATCTGCATACCCTCTCGGAATTTACACTCTTTTTATGGATCTTCTTTTTTTGGCATAAATACCCAAAGTGATTTAGAGAAGAGGGTATCTGTTTTTTGACAAGGTGAAACTATTAAGGTGGAGCTTTCCCTGGATCTATCCATAGGTGATGCAGGAGCATTGTCAGTATCCAAACGAGCATGAAGGCAGAAGACAGCTGGAAGCCCACCAGTGCACATTTTTGGAATATTTTTGAAGCATTAATGTAATGGTTAAAGGGAAACGTACTTGCATATTGTAAACAGATCATGAGCGATTCACTCTCATCTGTAGAATGTAGAGGCATTTATGCATAGTTAATGAAAGTAGGTAGATTTGAATTATAGATTAGACAATTTAGAAGAGCAGGAGAGAAAACAGATATAGACACCCTCATCTTTGTATTATTGTATCATTAGAACATGAGCATAGAGATGTAGAGAAGAACCCATGTACATAAGCACTTGAGTTAATATATGAAGCTTTGAATCAGATTTCATGGTGTTATGATGTTTTCTGTTTATACATGGTGAATGGTATGCTTATGGTTGTTTTATTCTCTCTGTTATGCATTTTTTATGAGGCTATGTTGTACATGTATGATTTCATGTTGAATGTTTGAAGTCTGAGAGAGAGAGAGAATGAGTTTCAATTGTTTCTCTTCCTGAGTGAGAGAAGTTCCTGCAAGGAGTGCAGTGAAAATTCCACAAGGTGTGCATCGACGAAGGTCTGAGTTTTATCTCAGAAAGCTCAGGAAGGATACCATTGTTCTCATTCCAGCAGAAGTGCAAGTGAAGCATAGAAGCCGTGCAAGGTGTGCGCAGGCTAGTTGAAATCTAGAACTTATCAATCAAGAGGAGAGTTGAAGGACTGCTATGCAGGGAGTGCACAGAGTCGAAAGATCAAATACCCAAGAGTAAAGGAGTGCGAGTAGGAACCCTTTTGGAGGTTTGAGTTTGTAAGTGAAATCTCAGGAAGGATAATACCTTTGAACACTTCAAAGGAGGATGGAGGTCAAACTACTTCAAAGGGAGACAAGGGTCGAAGTCATCAAGGCAGAAGTAAAGTTCAGAAGGGAGAACATTGGTTGATTTCACAGAAGCTATCCAGGAGCAACGAGTGGTCAAAATTATCTGTGGAGAATTCATGAAATAGTGAGGACCGTAGGATCCAGGAGAGCTATGGAGAAGTTAAGCGTTGGATCGAACAGAGACTTATTAGTTGGTGGCCCTGTGGAAAGTGCCATTTCGAAATTTGGGGTCTATAAGTGATAGAGGGATGGAAATTGGAGGTTTGTTCAAGTCCCGAAAGCTGGAAAGCTTGAGTGACAGGTGGAAAGAACCTGTGTCAAAGATAGAGGACAATGGAGAAGACAGGTGGCGTACTTGTCGCCAGGCGGAGTCAAAACTTCGTTGACTATTTCGGGGTTTCGTAGGTTGGAGAGCCGAAAGCCTTACATCAGGATTCGCGAAGACGTGAAGTCCGAAACTCCGAATCGGTGAAAAGTCCCATAGGGAAGCCAGTTTTTGTTGAACGCATAGGGGTTCGACATTTCATCATTTTCAAAGACAAGAGACAGGGGTTCCTTGTTCTGGGATTCCCGAAATCGCAAAACGCGATACGACTGTGGAGGGGGACATGACCAAACATTTCGGTGAATTGACATTTCATGTTTCGACAGTAGAGGTTGAGAAACTCGACAATAGGGATCGCGAAATTGCGAGACCTGAAGTCCCAAATTAGCGAAGGGCGCGATGTTATTGTGGTCAAGGAGATTTAGGTTGGCGCCTAGTGTTTGTTCATGCAGGCTCAATTCATAAGGACCTGTGGAAAACATTGTTGTGCGCATGTGTGTGGGATTCCCTGTGGGGAAAACCAAAGAGTCAACCAGACTCAAGGGAAAATTTAGAAAGATCCTACGCGGACCTCGACCTGAGGGTTAGGGGGTCTACACCAGTTGTGGTATCAAAGCCCATAACAAACTTCTTTTCTTTCTGTAGTGGAGAAAAGAGGAACATTTTACAGCCATGCCGCCAAGAAGAAGAGACAGACCAATGCCTGATCCAACAGTGGAAAGAGAAATGCGTGAATTACGTGCCAGGCTTGATTCCATGCAGACGGCATAGAGGCGCACAGTCGATGCTGGGGATATCAGCGAGGCTGAAAGTGAAAATGAAGATGGAAACGAAGGAGAAGAAGTCACAGTCGAAGATGCTGCAGATGAACACCTATTCAGGGCTGTTGCTAGGATAGGTGCCAGAGAAAAAATGGGCATTCCAGTATATGAAGGAAAACTGGATTTTGAATAGCTTCTAGATTGGATTAGAGCTCTAGATAAAAACTTCAACTATGAGGATGTCAAGGAAGACAAGAAGGTCAAACATGTTGTCACTGGACTTAAAGGGCATGCAACACTATGGTGGGATGAACTGCAGGCTGACAGATGTTGCAAAGACAAGCAAAAAATCAAAAGATGGTATAGAATGGTTGCAAAGATGAAGGCCAAATTCATACCCAAGGATTATCAAATCACTTTATTTCAGAGGATGAAGAATTTGAGACAGAAGCTGATGTCAGTGAAGGAATACATTGAAGAGTTCTACAATATAAACATCAGAGCATGTCATCGGGAAAGTGATGATGAAAAGGTTGCCAGATACATGAATGGTCTGAGATATGAGATCCAAGATGAGATGAACATGATGATCATTCGAAATGTAGAAGATGCTTATCAGATGGCTCTGAAGGCTGAAGAGAGGTTGAGCCGAAAGCAAGGTCAAAGAGGCGGAGGCAAAAGTCAAGCTAGAGGCAAAACAATTTCCCAAGACAGAACTCAGAAGCCTAAGGAAGAGGGAAAGAAACCTCAAACTCAACTTGAGAGAGGGGGAAGCTCACAGAGAGGACAATATGTTGATGGGAATACTTTTCCTCGAGCTAGAGGAAGAGGAAGAGGCAAAGGCGGTGAAATGAAATGTTTTGTCTGTGGGAAAAATGGACATAAATCTTATGACTGTCCAGACAGAAAGAAAGAAGGTGGTGAAACTCACATTGCCAAAGGTCAAGGACGGAATGTTGAGGCGGAAGATGTTGAGGGAAAGATATCCTTGATGATGAGGAAAGTTCTCTTAACACTAGTGAAGGAGGCAGAGAACCCAACCCAAAGGAACAATTGTTTCACACTCCTTGCAAGACAAAATATAGAGTATGCAAAGTCATCATGGACAGTGGTAGCACAGACAATCTCGTTTCTACAGATATGGTAGAAAAGATGGAGCTGGAGACTGTTGAACATCCAAGTCCATATAGAGTTTTGTGGCTACAAAAAAGACATCAGGTAAATGTCACTAAACAATGTTTAGTTGAATTTAAAATAGGAGGATATAAGGATGAAATATTATGTGATGTCATTCCCATGGATGTTTTTCATATATTGTTGGGTAGACCATGGCAATATGACAAAAATGTGATTCATTATGGGAGAAAAAACACATACACTCTGGAGAAGAATAGGAGAACTCACATGTTGTTTCCGATTAAGGATAAAGAAGTGAAACCAAAGGTAAGCAACACTGTACTTATCATGAGTGGGAAGGAACTTCTTAAAGAGGTTAAGAAGAAGGAAGACACACAATTTATTGTGGTCAGGAAGCCTAGAATTTTTTTGACTAGTACAAGAGTGGATGATTTACCAGAGGAAATTCAGAAGTTGCTGGAAGAGTTCATTGATATAGTAGTGGATGAACTACCTTGTTCATTGCCACCGATCAGGAGTATAAGCCATCACATTGATATTATACCTGGATCTAGTTTACCAAACAAAGAAGTGTGTAGATTGACGCCGCAAGAGAATGAAGAAGTCAAGAGACAAGTCCAGGATTTAATGGACAAGGGATTGGTTAGAGAAATATTAAGTCCATGCGTTGTTCCAACAATGCTCAGCCCAAAGAAAGATGGAGGCTAGAGGATGTGTATAGACTCAAGAGAAATAAATAAGATTACTATCAGATACAAATTTCCATTTCCAAGGATGGATGATTTGATGGATTGCTTGAGTGGAGCAAGAGTTTTTTCAAAAATTGATTTGAAAAGCGGGTATCATCAGATTTGTATGAGAGAAGGTGATGAATGGAAGACAACATTCAAGACAAATGAAGGGCTATATGAATGGATTGTTATGCCATTTGGATTAACAAATGTGCCTAGTACTTTCATGAGATTGATGAATGAAGTCCTGAAGGACTTCATCAGGAAATTCATCATTGTATATCTTGATGATATATTGATTTTCAGCAAGACAGAAGCAGAACACTTGAAGCATTTAGCTATAGTGATGGGGAGGTTACAGCAAGAGAAATTGCTAATAAACATGAAGAAATCATCATTTATGAGGACAAAACTCATTTATTTGGGTTTTGTTATCTCTGCAAATGAGCTGAAGATGGATCTGGAAAAGGTGAATGCAATCAAGAATTGGCCATCACTGAAAGGTGTGTTTGAATTTCGAAGATTCCATGGTTTAGCTAGTTTCTACAGGAAATTCATCCAAAATTTCAGTGGGATTAGTGCACCGATGATGGATACAGTGAAGAAAAGACATAAATCTTTTCATTGGATAGAGGAAGCAGAGAAGAGTTTCAATCTGTTGAAGAAGAAGATCAAGGAGCAACCAATTCTGGTTTTGCTAGATTTCAGCAAGATGTTCCAGGTCAAGTGTGATGCGAGTGGGTTTACAATTGGAGTGGTCTTGAGCCAAGACGACAGGACGGTCGCATACTTCAGCGAGAAGCTGAATGAAGTGAAGGTTAAGTACTCAACACATGACAAGAATTCTATGCAGTCATACAAGCACTGAAGAAATGGAGACACTATTTGGTTCCCAAAGAGTTTGTTTTGTACAATGACAATCACGCTTTGCAATTCGTGACTCAACAGGACAAGTTGAACCAAAAACATGCTAAATGGGTTGAATTCATGCATAATTTTACTTTTGTAACTAAGCATATTTCTGGAACTGCCAACAAAGTTGTTGATGCTTTGAGCAAGAAATGTTTGCTTATGCAGGAATTTAGAGTCAAAACTTTGGGTTTTGATAACCTCAAAGAGATGTACAGGGATGATCCAGATTTTAAGGAAGCGTATGAGGCATTTGAGAATCCAATTCTCAAAGACAGAACCCAATGGATTGAATACATGATCCAGGATGGATTATTAATCAGGGGCAATCAATTATGTATTCCAAAATTCTCCATGAGGGAGAATTTGGTGAAAGAAAAACACAGTGGAGGATTGGCCGGACACTTCGGTCATGAAGAAACGTTCTCAAAATTGAATGGCTCATATTTTTGGCTAGGGATGAGGAAAGATGTCAAGAAATTTGTGGACAGATGAAAGATTTGTCAGCACACAAAAGGGAAAAGGTAGAACACAAGGTTATTCAGCCATTACCCATACCAGAAAGGCCGTGGGACGCAATGAGCATGGATTTTGTATTAGGGCTGCCAAGAACACAAAGAGGATATGATTGAATCTTTGTGGTAGTTGACAGATTTTCAAAGATGGAACATTTCATACCATGCCAGAAAACCAGCAACACACCTCATATTGTGAACCTTTTTTTCAAAGAAGTTGCCAGGCTTCACGACTTGCCAAGGAGTATTGTTTCAGATCGAGATACTAAGTTCGTAGGACATTTATGGAGGACTTTATGGAGGAAGCTCGGGACAAGTTTGTCTTTTAGCTCAGCGTATCATCCTCATATGGATGGGAAGACGAAAGTTGTTAACATAAGCTTAGGATATTTGCTAAGGAGCCTAGTGACTGAACACCATAGTCAGTGGGATCACATTCTGCCACTGGCGGAATTTTCTTACAATGACTCGTCCAATAGAAGCACAGGGAAGAGTCCATTTCAGATTGTATATGGAATGCAACCAAGGGGAGTTTTTGAATTGAAAGATTCAAAACAAGATGGATTGAGAAGTGCTAGTGCAGAGGACTTTGCAGAAGCGATGAAGGAGCTTCACAACCAAATTAAGGAGCGATTGCAGAGTTCAAATCAAGAATACAAGCGCAGAGCAGATAAACACAGGCGAGAAATTCAATTTGAAGTTGGTGATCTGATTCTTGCACATCTGAGGAAGGAAATGTTCCCAAGAGGAACATATAACAAACTGAAGATGAAAAAGATTGGACCATGCAAGATCATAGAGAAATTTGGGGCAAACACATATGAGATTGGATTGCCTCATGGGATTGAAATTTCATCGATATTCAATGTTGCGGATTTGTACCCTTACAAAGTTGAAGAAACAGGAATAGAGGATAAACAAACAAAGGTTCAATGGACCAAACAAATTCCTATAGCTGAAAAGCCACATATGCAAAGTATAATTGACAAGAGAGTCAGTAAGAAGACCAGAAGAAAAGAGTATTTTGAATACTTGGTCAAATGGAAGGGACATCCAGTTGGGAAGATGAGGCAAAAATTCATAAGCATGGACAGACTGTGCAAGAGATCATGAACAGGAGTTCATGAAAATTTTCAAGCGAGAGAGTATGATGCAGGAGCATCGTCAACAACCAAACGAGCGTGAAGGCGAAAGACAACTAGAAGACCACCAACGCACATTTTTGAAATATTTTTGAAGCATTAATGTAATGGTTAAAGGGAAGCGTACTTGCATATTGTAAACAGATCATGAGCGATTCGCTCTCATCTGTATAATGTAGAGGCATTTATGCATAGTTAATGAAAGTAGGTAGATTTTAATTATAGATTAGACAGTTTAGAAGAGCAGGAGGGAAAATGGATATAGACACCCTTGTCTTTGTATTATTGTATCATTAGAACATGAGCATAGAGCTGTAGCAGAGAGTTGTAGAGAAGAAACCATGTACAGAAGCACTTGAGTTAATATATGAAGCTTTGAATAAGATTTCATGGTGTTATGATGTTTTCTGTTTATACATGGTGAATGGTATTCTTATGGCTGGTTTATTTTCTCTGTTATGCATTTTTTATGAGGCTATGTTGTACATGTATGATTTCATGTTGAATGTTTGAAGTCTGAGAGAGAGAGAGAATGAGTTTCAATTGTTTCTCTTCCTGAGTGAGAGAAGTTCCTGCAAGGAGTGCAGTTAAACGTCCGCAAGGTGTGCATCGACGAAGGTCTGAGTTTTATCTCAGAAAGCTCAGGAAGGATACCATTGTTCTCATTCCAGTAGAAGTGAAAGTGAAGAACATAAGCCGTGCAAGGTGTGCATAGGCTAGTTGAAAGTTAGAACTTATCAATCAAGAGGAGAGTTGAAGGACTGCTGTTGCAGGGAGTGCACAAAGTCGAAAGATCAAATACCCAGGAGTATTTGAAAGTCTTCCACAAGGAGTGCGAGCATGAACCCTTTTGGAGGTTTGAGTTTGTAAGTGAGAGCTCAGGAGGGATAATACCTTTGAACACTTCAAAGGAGGATGAAGGTCAAACTACTTCAAAGGGAGATGAGGGTCGAAGTCATCAAGGTAGAATTAAAGTTTAGAAGGGAGAACATTGGTTTATTTCGCAGAAGCTGTCCAAGATCAACGAGTAGTCAAAATTCTCTGTGGAGAATTCATGAAATAGCGAGGAACGTAGGATCCAGGAGAGCCGTGGAGAAGTTAAGCATTGTATTGAAAGAAGACTTATTAGTCGTTGGCCCTATGGAAAGTGACATTTCATAATTCAGGGTCTAGAAGTGATAGAGGGATGGAAATCAGAGGTTCGTTCATGTCCCAATAGCCGGAAAGCTTGAGTGACAGGTGGCAAGAATCTGTGTAAGAGACAGAGGACAGTGGAGAATACAGGTGGCGTACTTGTTGCCAGGTGGAGTCAAAACTTCGTTGACTTTTTTGGGGTTTCATAGGTTGGAGAGACGGAAGCCTTACATTAGGATTCACGAAGACACGAAGTACAAAACTTCGAATCGACGAAAAGTCCCATGGGGAAGCCAATCTTTGTTGAACGCATCGGGGTTCGACATTTCAACATTTTCGAAGATAAGAGACAGGGGTTCCTTGTTCCAGGATTCCTGAAATCGTGAAACGCGATATGACTGTGGAGGGGGACACGACCAAACATTTCAGTGAATCAACATTTTAGGTTTCGACAGTAGAGGATGAGAAACTTGACAATAGGGATCACGAAATTGCGAGACTCGAATTCCTGAATTAGCGAAGGGTGCGATGTTATTGTGGTCAAGGAGATTTGTATTGGTGCCTGATGTTTATTCACGCATGCTCAATTCATAAGGACCTGTGGAAAACACTGTTGTGTGTGTGTGTGTGGGATTCCCTGTGGGGAAAACCAAAGAGTCAACCAAATTGAAGGGAATATTTAGAAAGATCCTGCACAGACTTCAACCCGAGGGTTCGGGGGTCTGCACTAATAGGTACATGTGATTCTTTCTAGCTATCCATCTTTCCATTTATCTTTGCCAGGTCACTAGGTAGATATTTCATTGCTTCCCCAGGTAATATGCTTACAAAGAGAAATATGACTTATTTTTTTTAATTTGTGTCCACCCAACGTCTCTTTTAATTTGCATGTATGTAGGCCAGGAACGGAGTCTGCTTCAGTGTATTCATTAAAGTCAACCATATATTTACAAAACACAACTTAATTAAAATCAAATAACAAGAAAAAAGAAAGAATGAAAAAGGAGTTCGAAAATGGTCTTCCCTAAACCTACACACTTGTCCTGATCAAAATGTATGACGAAAAAGAAACAATTCCTAAAACAAAGCATCAAAAGATATATATATATATATATATATATACACACACATAATTTTTTTTTAGGAGAAGTATTTTTTTAAGTTCTGGCCATTCACCGGGAGGGTGTCGAATTCCCCCCTCAGATTATGCAACTGGTATGTGCCTTCCCCGATCTTCTCGGCCACCTGAAAAGGTTCGAGCCATATATTTTGGAAATTTGAGTGTTTTTCTTTGGGCTCGTTTTCTTTATCCCACTTCAAGACTAGGTCCCCTACTTACTTTTTTTTTTTCTTTGGCCTTATGTTTATCAAATCATCTTTTAACTACCTGCTGATTAGTGGTGAACTTAACTTTATCCTTTTCCCTTTCTTCATCCAACATGAGAAGCATATCAATCCTTTATTGTATAGAGGATGAGGGCTGACCCCTTGATTCCTGAGAAAGTTGTAAAGATGGAAGATACAATCTGTTTGGAAGAATGGATTCTTGACCATATACTAGGAAGTACAAAGAGTTTCCTATGGCTTCTTTAGGCGTTACTCTATTGGCCCATAGGGCATTATGAAGCAAATTATGCCAATTCCTCTGATTTTCAACATTTTTTTTTTTAAATTCTCACCAGGTTTTTATTAGTTGACTCTACTACCCCATTACCTTGTGGATAGTAGTTTGTAGAATATTTTATTATGATCCCCTTATCAAGGGTGAATTTTTTCAGCAGTGTGGAAGAAAAGTAAGCATCATTGTCAAAAATGAGAACGGAGGGTATTCCAAACCTTGTTATCACTTGTTGTTCTAAAAATTGGACTACTAACTTTTCATTAATGTGCATGAGAGCCTTCGTCCATATCATAAAATAATATGTGGTAGACAAGATATATTTATGTTGTTTCGAATAATTGGGAGTAATTTCTCCTATGACATCTATTCCCCATTGTTCGAACGGTCTATATATGGTCACCGAATGGAGTGGAATGGATGAAATATTTTCTCTACCGACGCTTACTTGAGAAGATTTACATTTCCTAGCATATGCATGAGTGTCCCTGAACAAAGTAGGTCAATAATAACCATCCCTTAATATTTTTTGAGCCGTGGTTTCTCCTGCAAATTTTTCACCTACTGGGCCGTCATGGAGTTCTCTCAATACCTTTTTTGCATCATCATGTTCAAGACATCTAAGGAGTAATCCATCATAATTTACATGGAAAAGAACAAAATTTATGAGGTGATATTGAGAGGATTTGAACCTGAGAGCTATCCTTTCTCTAAGGTTTAGGTTTTCAAGACAAGTTCCATGGTGTAGGAGATAAGACAGGTTTCTGTACCAGGATGTTTTCCCGGGAGGAACGTATAAGGCTGCGTTACACCACAAGGAAAACTCATTTTCCCAATCAGAGTCTTTTGCATTGATCATGTCTTGGGCATCAATGACCAATTTACACAATCTGTGACCCTTTACTATTTTGGCATGTTTTATGTCTAGATCAAATTCCTAAATGACCACCATCCAATTTCCCCTTCTTTCTCCCATTTCTTGTTGGGTGAACATATATCTGACCGTGGGGTGAGGTACTATGACTTTAGTGTGATCCTTCAAGATATAGGATCTGAAATGTTTGACCTCTTTATAAACTGCATAAGCCTATTTGTCTATAGCCAGATAGTTTAGTTCAACTACATGGAGGTTAGCTCTCATAAATGATACCAGTGCCTCATTGTTTTCATCATCCTTCTGGGTAAGTACTAGAAGCAAGGATTGGTCAGAAGCAAAGGTATAAAGGAAAAAATATTGCTGAAATCAGGGCTTCATAGCACTGGTGCTTGGGATATTGCAGTTTTGATGTTGTTGAAAGATCCTTTCCTTTCTTCATCCCATTTAAACTCTGCATCATTGCGAATAATTTTTTGTAAAGGTTTAACAATTTCAAATAATTCAAGAGTAAATTTTCTCACAAAGTTGATTTTCCCAAAGAAGGATTGCATGGCCCTTTTATTGTGAGGCAAGGGGAGTTGAGCTATCGCTTTTATCCACTCAAGGTCGATGTTAATTCCTCCTTTATATATAATATGACCTAATAGTTTCCCTTCCTCTACACCAAAGATGGTTTTCTTAGGGTTCAAATATATTCCATATTTCCTACAACTTTCAAATATCTGAGTCAAATGTTGAATGTGGTCCTCCTTACTTTTTGAGTATATTGTTACGTCATCTAAATAGACTACCACACACTCTTTGATCAATCCCTGAAAGGCTACATCCATGGCCCTTTGTAAGGTTTCCCCTTCGTTAATCAACCCGAAGGGAGTGAGTTTATAAGAGAAGGTTCCCCAATTGGTTCGGAAGGTAGTTTTTAATCGATATTCTTCTGAAACTAGGACCTGGTTATATCCTGAGAAATCGTCTAGGAGGGAAAAAAATTCAGATCTAGATACTATCTATAGGAGTTGTTCCATGGGTGGGATTGGGTAGTTATCTTTTTCCGATTCTCTATTAAGGTTTCTGAAATCCACACACAGATGGATCTCCCTAGTCTTCTTTCTGACAAGAACCATATTGGCTACCCAGGCGGAGTGTCTTAGATGAAAGATAATCTTGGCATCTAACAATTTCTTCAGCTCTTGATACATCAGAGGTTCCAGTGATGGGTGGTACTTCCTAATCTTTTGTTGGAAAATTTTTACTCCATATTTTAATGGGATCATGTGTTGCATAATGCGAGTATCATAAGTTTTCAATTCTCGGTAGGACCAAGCAAAGACATCTTGATATTCTTTAAATAGTTTAAGATAATATTTCTTGTCTTCTTTGGACACTTCCTTACCTAAATTGACATTATTGGGGTTCTCAGGGGTTCCTAGGTTTATAGTTTCTTATATACGACATGAGCTTCCTGTTTTTTCATTCTTTGGCCTCTAAATGTTTCCCTTAGGTAGAAAAGGTTCTCCAGATTGGCCACTCTTTTTGATATCATGTGAAACTTTGTTTGTCATCAGAGTGATCTGTTCCCTTCTTATGTTCATGGAGATTTGATTATGTGATTAGTTCTTGGAACATTTCATCATCAATGGCCAAATATTTAAAATTCTCCTGATTAGTTAGGAAATCTACAATTTGTTCATCCCCTTCAAAGAATTTCTAGTTAGAAATGTTGTTAGGTACCGATGGTTTGTAGAGAAGTTCTACTGCAAACCTTGAGGCTTTATAATCTTCTAAGGGAGATAATCTTGAGGCTGCAGTGGATAGAGAATCAACAAGGGTATTTTTTATCCCGGGAACAATGGTAATTTTGAAGGCCTCAAAATTGTCTATTAGTCTATGCACCTCTTGCTGATAATTCATTAAGTGAGGTCAATTTCAATGGATGGTATTCTTCACTTTCCTGACTATAATTTCAGAATCTCCAAATACTTTCAATTATTTCATGTTTAATTCGATGGATTTCTTTAGTCCGTAGACTAGAGATTCATATTCAACAGTGTTATTAGTGCATTAAAATTCTAATCTATAGGATAGGAAACTTCATTTCCCCTTTGGGTCAGTGAGGATGAATCATACTCCCTACCCCTCCTGTGATTTAGAGCCATCAAAGTACAACGTCCAAATTTGTGGAGGAAAATTTCTGACCTCTTCATGTCTAGCTATTTTAACAATTTCAACCTCCTTGTTTGCTACTCCTGTCAGAGAATCGTGATGGAGGATTCTTTCTTTTGTGGCCTCTAGTAAGTTTATTTGAAATATCATTTCAAATTTTTGTGCAGAAGGTATGTTAGACATGTGAGGGACAAAATTACCAAAATCAAAATCACAAGAGTAGTTTCCTAACACAGGGAACTCTGTTGACGAGGGTTCATTTGGGGTCTCTAAATCCGTGACAATATTTTTAAGGTATCTTTCTCTATCGATCCTGATCATGTTTGGATGTCCTTATAATGGAAACCAGAGGTGAGCCTAGTCAATACTAAATTATCTCTTTAATTTCTCAGACCAGTCTCGGCTAAGTAGCATTCCATAAGCCTCTGAGATGTCTACCATGATTATGTCATTACTTGAACAAATTTGGGGTGTGTAGCAATTCTAATCATGACATCCTTCGGTTCCCCAATAACCTTCACTTGAGTCTTATATAGTTATATGATGTTTTTAACACTTTTAACTAGGGTTTCATTCAATTTCTTGCAGATTGACAATGGCATGACATTTGAAGATGCCCCTGAATCGACTAGGCAATTATGTAGATTTCTATTAAAAACCTCAAACATCAAGAGGAAAGGAGGAACAAACAACCTTCCTATTTTGTCCAAAGAACAAGCATTATGATCCGTATTTCGGAGTGAAATGAACTGATTAACATAATGAAGACAATAAAAAAAAAGATATGAAGAACAAAACAAATATCCAATGAACAATACTTCTATTCAATAAATGAAACATGTTGAAACTGTAAAACTGCAGAACTGAAACACTTGCTCGAATGGTGGTAGCTATCTTTGAGAAGAGATGTGGCTCCTACACGCATCTCTCTGAGAAAAATGATTACAATGAGGCTCCATAGGCCTTTTTGATATTACTCATGAATGCCAAAACCCTGGACATCCAAAAACCTAACCCTAAGAGGTGAAACACCAAAAGTCATGTGGGCCCCTATGGGTAAGTTGGTACCTCAACTTCCTGGGGTCATAAATTTTTCATATGACCTCCATTTTAGTCATGTAATATCCCACCGGAAAGGTATTTCAGAGACATACACATTCAACCATCAAACTTAGACTCTTTCTAGAGTTTGATTGTGGTGATCCAAAAAAAATTGTTTAGGGCTCCAAAATGGCCCTGGAAGTACAACAAGATGTGCTTACATGAAAAAATACAAAACAAGCCAGTTGGATTAGGTGAGTGGCCACCAATATCCACCTGGAATATGTGTAGGGATTCAAATATCCTAAAAAGTGTAGAACCCACAATTACAAAGAAATACAAAAGAACATGTTGAACTAAAAATGGACAAGAGGATCCAGTTGGAATAGGTGGGTGGCCACCAATATTCACCTAGATCAATCCTCCCCCATTAGGAAGTAATGGTCTCTATTGTATTGAGTTCCCCCATTAGGTGAGGAAACTTCTACTGGATTTGACCCCGGGCAAGCCATTTGAACCCGATTGAGCCACTTTCCTTGGTGTAGGATTTTCCCTGCTTTGACAACCTTATAAAGTTGGATCCTTTGCTGGTGAGTGCCTTTGACCTATGTGTCCACTATCTGATCAGGGGATGATTGTGCCATGAAGTCAGGGTTGAGTTCTATTGGTGTCAGTTGTTCTTCGATCTCTGAGGTGTCTAATAATGGTGGAAAATATTGCTGAAGGAGGTCCACATTGAAAATTGGGTGCAGGCCAAAGAAGGGTGGAGTGTTGAGCTCAAAATAATTGCTACCCATGACCTTGGTGATAGTGTAAGGCCCATAATGAAGTGGGTGGAGCTTCTAATAAGGCCCTGCAAGATGTTCCTTCTGCAAATATAACCAGGCTTTGTCTCTGACTTGAAACTGGAGCGGTACCCTATGTTGCTCATGGCATTTCTTGTACTTAGTATTGGATTTCTGCAAAATCTCCTGGACCTATTGGCGGATGTGTTGAATCCTCTCAATGAATCTGGTGGATTTTTCGGTCTTAGACTAAACATGGGAAGAGTATGTCTGTGTGGCGGAAAGAGGTAGTGTTAAGCCCTAATATTGGCTCATTACCCCTTAATTGTGGCATATTATATTAGTAATGTTATTTTATTTATGTCGGCTTTAGGCCATTAGTTGTAATTATACCTCCTAGTCTCCTATATATACCAAGGAGACATTTTCATTTTGAATCATCTTGTACTTGAACATTTAAGT
>SNQJ01S0193303.1:0-17911 GCA_010110895.2 Picea sitchensis | reverse complement strand
GGGAAATCAATTGTATATAATTAGTTCTTAGTTTTATTTAATGCTTTTGAACTTGATTTTAGTTCAATTGAACTTATTTTTTATTTAATTAGTTAGTATCCTTTTGATTTTGATGTTTTTTGAAATCAAAATTTTGTTTTCCACATTCTGTTCAGAAGCTATGTTGAGATTTCAACATTTATCATAAACTTGAGTCTTTCTTTGCCATGTCTTGAATTTTTTTTTAATCAAAAATAAAGTGAGTTAGTTATGGTTTAACTTGAGATCAAAAAGTAGTTCATATTTTCTCTTATATGAAACTTTGTAAATATTTGATACTATGTTGTTAAAGTAACTAGTTGGATCCAATGGAGAATGCTTAATCACATTCATGACTATGTTGGATGACTTGAGTTAGAATGTGAGTATGACTAAAGGCCCTTTTACTATAAGGGAATATCTTAACACCCAAATACCTTATTCATGTCTTTAGAAACATATACTATCCTCTAAGCTGATAAGACTATTGATGGGTCACAAAATTACCTTCCTTTGACATCTTGTTTTCCTTCTTTTTAACCCCTTATCATTTACCTATAACCATGTCTTATCCATTTTAATTCTTGTTATCCCCATTTCCTAGGGATAAATAAGGAGATTATGTCTTGAGGCCCTTAGGTTGCAGACATGGATTACCGAGAGACAGATGGACGACAACGCCCACTTGCACAGACATAGGCCCACTTCACCACCACACATCTCAGACTCATCACGATGGTATTTTCCACACCAGCTTGCTTCCAAAATACATTGTGTCTTTCTACATGAGGTACAATCTTGGTATTATGGTGAGTGTCATTTCAATATTTGAGGCATTTGAGTGTGTTTCATTTAAATCTTCTTTTGATTATGTAACGTCTTCTTGGAAGTTATGCTCTTTTCCCTGTTTCACCTTAGTGGTTGAAATTGTTCCCTAGTAAGTGGTCACCCTTAGGGATGGGTTTTCTATTGGGAGGTCTATTTTACAAGACATTGTTCCATCTCAATCATACTTTCCACTTTCCAAACTTCATCCCCTCGCCTCCTTATCTTTTGGGATTTTTGGGTGTACTGACCCAAGAAGGGATTGTCCCTCATTTAATGGGAAGAAGGGGATGAAGGCCCAGAGGGAATGTAGTTGGAAAATGATAAAAGACAAATAATAACCTTCTAGATGCTCTCTTAAAGAGGTCTTGAGAACAATGAAATGTCTCTTCTAAAAATTCAAAGACCTGCAAAAGCAAACATACATATATATAAATGTCCCACTTGTTGAGGGATCTACACAAGTGCATTACAAGATAAAATTTACCCCCATGGAACTCTGTGTACCTCTCCCTTTAAGTGACACTTTGGTATTCCCCCCCAAGCTATATGTTACCCCATATGGAGTACCCATTTGTTATGGACCTTAATTAATTAATGAAATTAAATGGGATTGGAAAAATGATGCATTGAAAATGAAGGTGCAACACACCCTCTACAAAGGCACCCATAACTGAGACACTACGATCCTCTGTATGTCATAAGCCCAATGCCCAAAAGTCTTTCCCCCATCCACTTCATCTTCTCCACATAGATTAGAGGGGGGTCCACCTGGGAAACACTCCTTGACTTAGGGAATGATTCACCCAATAGGTCACTTTGTCAACCCTCCCATACCTAAACTTGACAAGTTTCATAGGGTCTTTAAGCACTTGTTTAATTTGATGAGGTGGTTTTTGATGAACATGACGAGGTGGATCTTTTATCTATTTGATTTACTTATCATGATGCATTTGAATTGAGATCCTTTGAGGGCATATTCATTGTCTTTGCAGGACCTTGCTTGGTGGATAGTTTTGGAAGAACAAGCTTAGCTTGGGCTTTCTTGGGGCATGAATCCCACATGGTGGATACCATGGCCCACACACCGAATGATGATGAAAAACTTTGGAGGATTTAAAGACACCATGGAAGATCTCACCTAGCCCCTAAAATCCAAATGTTTTGCATTCAGAGGTCAAAATGCCACTTTGGAGGGATTGACGCCACCCTAGGGCTAGGGTTTTGGTGGTGGTGGTGTTGACTTGATTGAAACTTGGAATTTGGATGGAGATAAGCCTTGGATTCATGGAGGAGACCCTAGTGCATGAGAGGGAGGCTTTTGGAGGCCCAATGTTTCACCTCCAATCTCAAACAATTTGCTAGAATTGCCAAAACATCACCCTAGAGAGGGTTGACATCATCTTTAGGGTTTCTTATATGCAATTTTTAAGTTAAATTTGAATTTAATATTGGAAGGGGGGAAATAAAGGGAAATGCCTCTCTTGTTTTGTAGTTTACCATAACTTAATTGGAAAAACACTTTTTAGGAGTTTTGTATAAATAAGAATCATTTCATTTCATTTTAAATCACAGCTCTCCCATTTGGAGAAGAAACTTGGTTGAAATTTGCACCCTCTTTCGGAAACTTGGATATCTATCTCTCGTGAAAATGTATTTTGGTGATTTCTCTTGGTATATTGTGGAGCTAAGGTGGTGCGTGCCTCATAGAGTTTTACTCTCTTGCTTTGTGGTGGAATTTACTTGGTGAACTAGGGTTTTATATTGCATCTCTCTTGGAATTGGTAAGAAAAATATGCAATTTGTTAGTGCTTCTTGCTTGTTTCATAGTGTTATTGTTTGAAACCCTAAGAGGAGTGTAAGTTCATACACCCTCCTCCAAAATTTCATCTCATTGCTAGTTGCCAAGTCATTTTAACCAAGGTTGTTAGGAGGAGTACAAGGGTGTACACCCTCCTAGATTTACCTTAGTTTGATTTGCATGACCTTGGGAGTAAAAGGGCTTACACCCCTAGGGATATTGTGGATATAAATCTTACATCCAAGACTCCATTAAACCATATTTTAAAAGGAACTAATATGAATTTTGCATTGGAGAAATAAAATTGCTTGCACTGGGTAACATGATTTCACAAGATTTTCAAATTGTTTGAAGTGGAATGAATTCTATGCTCTAGTAGCTTGCTTGAGCCATTAGGGCATCTAATTTTTCCAAGGATATATTATTTCTGACATAAATTAAAGCTACAACCATTAGGGCTGCAACAAACCACTCTATATCTTTGAATTTAACTTGCATTTCAACCATGGAAATTTGCTAGTAAGCCATTGCTATCTTTCTACTGCTAATTGGTGAAATTTTTGTCAGATTACTTGCTTGTTTTAGTGGTTAAAACTTGTTTCTGTAGAAAATATTTGATTCATCCATTTGGATGTTACAAACATACTCTGAAAACATCATACAACAACCCTCTAATACCACTAAAATTTGTGCTAAAGTATTGGGAATTAATCTACATGTTGTGTGCTTCATCTCTCAATAAATATTTGATTCTTTGAGTGGTTAAATATGCAGTAATTAGATTTATTCCTTTATGAGATATACTCCTTTTTACTGCTGTATTTTGGGACAACAATATTAATTTTCTTTTCCGCTTAATATTTGAACTTGTATACTTGTCTCTTCTTGTGTCTTGAGCAGGTACAGTTATCTTCTGCAAGTACTCAAGCACTTGGAAATCATTAACCATATCTAAGATTTGTTTCCAAGACATTATACACTTAGTTGTTTGACCTATAGGGGTATCACTTCCATAACTTCACTTTCCATCTCATTTCCCCCTAGGGTCACTAGAGATTCCCCCCTTGTGTTGAATTTCTCCTTCAATAAATCAAGGGGAGGGTTTATCTAAGGTGACAACGGGTATACTCTCCCACAATGATCACCATATCATGGATTGGGTCGGGCGTTTCCCAATATACAGTTTGAGCAATAACAATTCTCATATGTAGGATTTAGGCCCGAGGTGATTTTCCAATAACATTTCTTAATATTTCATTGGATTTCTTTTTAACATTAGGGGAAGTAGTGTGTTCTATATTTACTTTTGAAGTGACAACTCATGTGTGGACAAGTTGTCACATGGTTTTTCTTTAAAGGTTCACATATTATGGATTCTTCAAATCATGGTCATTGCACATCCCTTGTCACAGATTTAAGCCATTGTGATAACTAATATAGTTGCGAGGTTATCATGTGCTCAAATATGTTTGCTATATAATTAATCATGTAGAAGAATGCTACAAAATCAGGCCTACAACAACTCAGGATTGCTTATCTAGAATTGTCAGCCACTGCAATGCCAATAATAAATTATAGGTCAACAATAATCCACTTTATGAAAAGTATTTTGGAGACACCAAGGGTTGAACCTCAACATACAAATGTACTTGACATACTAGCACATAAATGTTCCCAACGTATGAAATATTCCCAGGATATGACAATGGCGCACTTGCATGTGCACCAACAATACAACATGATGCAATTTCCACTTAAATACTTAATTGAAGGAATCTAGATGCATCCCACGGACTTAGGAAGGAATCAACACTTTCTATTGGCTAATTGCATGGGCCTTATGGCTAATCCAATCAATGGAAAAAATATTAAATTCCATTTTAAACTTTTTTGGATTAAGTTTAAATTATTTTGCAGAATATTAGGGGCCTGCCGCTCCATATTTGGATCGGGTGGCTCATGAGAGTGAGAAGAATACATGTATGTGCGTGAACTAGAGACATCAACTGCATAATTTCTTAATTTTCAGACTTAATATACTACTGGTTTATGTGGAGCGATTTCATAATTTTGTTCTGGTGAATCTGTGAGTTGGAGCACAACCCGAACCTTGAGCAGGGCCCGCTCAAGGTAAGGTGTTTTGCTGTTTTTTTTTTTTTTCGTATATATTTAATTTGGCATGCTTATTTGTGATTTATTTCTAGAGTTGTTTAGATAGTATCCCTTTAATTTACATCATGTTATTTTAGTACTGTTCCATCTTGATTATTAGTAGAATGTGTATCAGATGATGCTACAAAATTACTTGTATATTTTCCCATTATTACCTATAATTTATGTTGTACGACCGAATGATTATGCTACTAAATTAGGATGTTGCAGAGTTAGAGTTTGTAGAATCACTGTAGTCTCTGTTGATACTTTCTTGAAGAAGAAAATAATAAACAGTTATTTTCCTGCCACTAATCTTGTCTAGCACACCTCCTTCATTCTCAAACATTTAACCATGTGATATGAGCATTGTAGTATGTTTCATCCTTAATAGTACTTCACATATCCACCCTTTCTATAGAATAAACACAAATATCAAAGTTATAAGGACAATATTGGTACTGCTACACAAGAACCAATACTAATAATCCCTATGGTTGTCACAAAAGAACCAACTATAGGGCAGAGCTCATAAAATAAGAAATAGGTGTTGTCACAAGAACCAACACCTACCATCCTTGTGGTTAGCACACAAGAACCAACCAAAAGATTGCTAAATAAATAGGTGTTGTCACACAATAACCAATACCTACCAACCCTGAGGTTGTCACACAAGAACCAGCCTAAGAAATCCCTACTATTGCCACACAAGAACCATCAATAAAGAAATAAGTTGATTGAATTCTCCAAGAGGAAGAGACTGCCGCCCCACAAGAAATTTTTGCATAAATGGTCTTTCCTCAAAGCTTCATGAAGATATCTAAAAAACGGGAGGAGATTTTGTTGATAGTCCTTGGTACAAATTCTTAAAGATGTTTCTCTTTTCCATGGAAACTTGTGAAGAAACTGCTATAGAAAATCATATACTTGTTGCAAAGTTCATGGAATTCTTAGGTAGGTGCAGGTAAAATTCTTCTTTCTCTTTGTTTATCATATTCATTTAATACTCTAGATTTGTATTTGGAAACCACTTAATCCTCTTTTCTTTTATGCCCTACTTCCTTACCATTTTCTATTTTTTCGAGGAGGGAAAAATCCTTCAATTTGGGGGGTGGGGGGATACCGTCACATTTACCTTCTAGGACCACACCAACATTTTTCATGCCCATACCACCCCTATCCTTTTTCAATCTAAAAGCCTTCACCACTCCATCTAAACCATGACATCATATTACTCTACTTCCACAATTTAAATCCATTCCAACACCTCCCTACATGTCCCAAACTGAGAAGGACTAAAAGATGTTCAAGGAAGGAAATTAATGTTGCTACATCAAGCATCAATGCTGCTACACAAGAACCAACATCAATAAAACCTATTGTTGATCCACAAGAACCAACAATAGAAGGTCTTGTTGCTGTCACACAAGAACCAACAACAAGAGTAGAAAAATACATTGTTGTTGCTCCACAAGAACAAACAACAGAAAAAGAAGTAGCTGATATGGACAAGCTGAGGAAATGAACATGCTACCCTACAAGAACAAACAAGAAAAAATAAAGCCGAGACTCATCGAAGGATACATTTCATATGGTATGAATACTGCAAATCATTTCTTACATGTTGTGTACATTTTACAAAGGCGATTGTTGGGTTGTGAAATTCATAGTTCATAGAAATGTTGTGCACTACATATAATTCCAATGGAATATTCAAGAATCAATTATAGTACCATCCTCTTCATTGACAACCACAAATAAAAAGATTAAAACACCCATGTTTTAGACCTCTTTCTGGCATGTTGTGCTGAGAAATAGCCCATTTATTATTTGTTGCAGATCCATCAAGTTGATATAGATTGCCTTTTGTAGGGTGGTCCATGGAAACTTATACCAACACAAATACTTTGGGAATACACAGACCAGTAAGCAAACCTAACTGATAACAAAGGAAACATTATAGTCTTGTGCCCACTTACCATATTTTCTTGTGCAAATTTGAAGGGGACTTCATGACTTGATCTATGCTTGAAGAGGGAGCCATTACAGTGAACAAAAAATTGATTGGTATGCATAAGAAAAAGAGGAGCATCATTTAGTGTGTGTCCTTACAACTTGGTTGTTGTGAAGGAGCAGGGTTGCATGAGGACATGCAACATATTCGGTTTGGGGGAGATGATGAGTCACAAAATTACCTTCATTTGACATATTCTTTTCCTTCTTTTTAACCCCTTATCATTTATCTATAACCATGTCTTATCCGTTTTATTTCTCATATGTGGGATTTAGGCTCGAGGTGATTTTCCAATTCCATTTCTTAATATTTCATTGGATTTATGATTAACATTAGGGGAAGTAGTGTGTTATGTATTTACTTTTGAAGTGACAACTCATGTGTGGATAAGTTTGGAAAAGTTGTTACAAGGTTTTGATTTAAATGTTCACATATTAGGGATTCTTAAAATCATGGTCATTGCACATCCCTTGCCACGGATTTAAGACATTATGATAAATGATATAGTTGTGGGGTTCACATGTGTTAAAATCTATTTTATATGGAATTAGGCATGTAGCATCCTGCTACGAAATTAGGCCTGCAACAAATCAAAACCACCTATTTAACATTGCCGACTCACTGCAATGCCAATAATAAATTCCAGGTTTGAAATAATCCACTTTATGAAAAGTATTTTGGAGACACCAAGGGTCGACCCTTAGCATAAAATATATCCTCAACACACAAATTTCCTCGACATACTAGCACATACATGTTCCCATCATATGAAATATTCCCAGGATACGATGAGGGTGCACTTGCACGTGCACCAATAGTATAAAAAACTATGGTTTCCACTTAAATACTTAACTGAAGGAATCTGGAGCATCTCGTGGACTTAGGAATGAATCAACGCTTTGTATTGGCTGATTGCATGGAACATATGGTTGAGCCAATCAATGGACATAAACTTGAATTATGTTTTAAACTATTTTGGATTTTATTTAAACTATTTTTTAGAATGTTAAGGGGCCCGCCACTCCATTTTGGAGCAGGCAGGTCCCCCTTTTTCTATATATATGTAGATGCTCATGAGAGCGAGAAGAATACGTATGTGTGCGTGAACTAGAGACATTAGCGGTGTAATTTCCTTAATTTTCAGACATAATATACTGCTGGTTTATGTGGAGCGCTTTCATAATTTTGTTTTGGTGAATCTGTGAGTTGGAGCACAACCTGAACCTTGAACAAGGCCCGCTCAAGGTAAGGTAAGGTGTTGTGTTGATTATTTCTTTTCTTTTCCGTATACAGTTAATTTGGCATGTTGATTCCTAATTTATTTCTAGAGTTGTTTAGATAGCTGCCCTTTAATTTACATCATGTTATTTTAGTACTCTACCATCTTGATTATTAATAGATTGTGTATTGGATGATGCTACAAAATTACTTGTAGATTCTTCCATTATTACCTGTAGGTTATGTTGTGCTACTAAATCACAATGCTACTAAATTAATATGTTGCAAAGTTAGAGTTTGTAGAATCACTGTATTCTCTGTTGATGCTTTAATATGTTGAGCAAAGTGTTAGTTTTGGATACGATTTCCAAGGGCTGTAACATTCAAGGTGCCATTAGCTAAGTGGAAATTGGGAATACTACTGGTTCTCCCTCTATGAATTTTTTTTTAGCACTTAGATTCATTTTTCATTTGCAGTGTGAGGATTAAATTATATAATTGGGTTGTTTTATAATGTTGTTTTAGTTTATGAGGGATACAAACTCACCCTGCTCATGACTCCACTTGGTGAACACGACGAGGTAGTAGGATTATAGTTTAAATATCAGAGGTCTTACTCCATGAGGTACCACCATCTGGGCTGGGGGTCAAGAACATCGTGACTCTGCCTTTTTAGGCTTTCTTTTGGTTTATGCATGCCATAGTTGTTAGTTGATTTTATTTCGATCAAATTGCATAATAGTGGTAAAAGTCCTATTTCTGTGTATATTGCATCGAGAGCCTCAGAAGAACAAACGAAACCCCGGGTTGACAATCTAATGATAAGTGTAATGTGACACTGACAATTGGGAGTCATATTTACACCTCGTCAGCTATTATTCCACCTTTTTATCTTTTATAAAACATAAACAATATATAAGAGAAGAGAAGAAAAGAAAAAAAGAAAAAAAATACTACCATTAAAAGATTAAACTCTTCATAAAGAAGACAATTTAACAAAGGGTGGAACATGTTTAACGAGGAATGCAAATATCTCCATTGGAGCTATGGACACTCACTGGAAGCAAAGAAAAGTTTGTGATATTGAGAAGACTCCGGTGGGTTTATGGACACTCTTGGGAAGTGGAACAACACAAAAAAATGATAAAGTAATTTAGAGAATTGAATAAATAAATTCCAAACAATGAAAGGGTAGCCAAAAATTACAATTTAAATGCCAAAAATTACAATTCTCATTTGAACTCTAAGTTGTGCTTCAATAAAATTAACTTGTATTTCTTTTTGGGTCACTGACTAAGTACTTCACATAAAATTAAATAAGCAAATCTATAGTTGAAATGAAAATGAAAGTATGGATGCTTTTTTTTTTTAAGTTTTTTTCTAACTTAACTTGAAATTGAATTTGATTTCTAATTAAAGGCAAAAGTGCAAAGATTCTAGATTCGCCTAGTAAATCGTTATTTGGTCACTGACTAAGTACTTCACATAAAAATTAAATAAGCAAATTTATAGTTGAAATGAAATGAAAGTGATGGATGTTTTTTTTTAAGTTTTTTTCTAACTTAACTTGAAATGAATGGATTTCTAATTTCAAGGCTTCAAAGTGCAAAAGATTCTAGATTCGCTTCAGTAAATTCAAGTTATTTGTTAACACATTCTTAAAATTAAAAAAATTTCTACCACTTTTTTTTTTTTTTTTTCCCTTATAAAATTCATATTTATTTTCAAGTTTGATGAAAATTTATTAAAAACAAGGTTTTGTCTTATTTCAAGTAATGCTTCATGAGCTTTTACTGCTTGGTGACTCCAAAATTACCATTGATTGGTTGAACGTGCGCACTGATTTCCATGTTGCGGACCTGATGAGCTGGAAGGAGAGAACTCGTGAAGCGACCCAACCGTTTAAACATCTTACTTTCTCCCACATCTACAGAGAGGAAAACATCGAGGCTGATATTCTTTCAAAAAAAGCGCTATCTTTGCCTTCGGGACACATTCTTTTTACAAGATGGGAAGAAGGCAACAAGGGACCTTCCTCGAGGATCAATCTTTGAAAGACCCTGGACTTGAGTGCTGCCCATCCATGGGATCGACTTTGGTCATGATGAGACTAGTTCTCCTTTTTTTTGTGTAGATAGATTGATTCTTCGGCATAGTGCTTGTATTTCCTCATGATAGACTTGCTATAACAACCTTGTACACTTTTATATCCTTTTGAATATAAAGCGTATTTTTTCGTTGAAAAAAAGAAAAAAAAAGTAATGCTTCATGAAAACTCAAAAACTTTCTAAGTCAAAGTTAAAAAAAAAAGCCTATTTTTTTTCTTTCATTGGAGAAAATGCTTCACTTTCATCAGAGTAATAATTTCACTTTTAATTCCGATGAAAGTTGATATCTTACATCGATAGCTTTTACTTACCGAAGGTAGGTTTGAACATTGAATTTTGTAAAAGTGAAATAAATATTCAATCATATAGTGGAGAGGAAAGTAAAAAGGAAACTTCGATGACATAACAGAAGAAAAAGTGAAAATCATTCTTCGATGATTGGAGGAAAAGTTCAATTTAAACTCCGATAAAAGTTAAAACTTATCCTGATAAAAGTTTAAGGCTTTCTTCAACCACGCTCTGATGAGAATGAGTTTTTTTCAATCAGAGTAAAAATAAACTTTACACTCCAATAAAAATCAATATAGGCCTCTGATGCAAGTAACAAATCAACTTGGATAGTGACAGGACATAGTTAAATTTTCAATCGGAGCAAAAATAAACTTTTGACCCCGAATAAAGTATTGATAGAAATTTGATGAAAGATATTAATATTACACTCGATGAAGTAAAATTTTAAACTTTCTCTGATGATCAAAGGAAACAATTGGCTTTTGATTAACACAAAGTAAAATAGAAATTTTGAGAAATGCATTTAAACTTTCAATACATGTTTGAAAATATAAGGCATCGAAATCATGTTTGACTTTTTAAAAATGTTTTTCAATCTTTTCAAGATTAAAGTCTTTTTTATTGCTGACCAGTACACCTTTTTTCTTCATTTTTTAACTTTTCTTATAATAGAAAGATTTATTTCAGCACCTATCAAAGTGAAAATTTCACCTGATAGCCATTGAAACCATTATAATTAATGTTTTAGGATTAGTGGTTGGGTTGTCATGTTTGATTAGAGTAGCCATTACGATTCCAAATCTTACTAAATATCCAAGTTTATGGATTCATCATGATAGAATTTTGAAATCTCACTCTACATAACTAAGACTTATATGCATTATTTCCTCATCGTAAATCTTAGCTAGCAAAAGGAAAAATATTTTCTCATTGTTATAGCTAAAAGGAAAAATATATTTGAAGGACTATTGAGAAAATAAATGGAAGAACTTCCTTGTGTTGTGTGGGGCAGTGGAAGAGAGTGCAATGGTTGTTTGACAGCTGGAAGAGATGCCTAAAATATGCTATATAATGAGCATATTAGTTGAGCATGTAAGCATATGAGATGGGATAAGAAATATAGAAGAACGTATCTTGGTTCCTTCACTTTGGTGACCTCATAGCCCTTCTTGTGGGTGGCATCTACCCTAGATACCTACGGTTAGTTGGAAAATTGTTCTTACATAGCCAATTTCTTGGAATTTATTCAATTAAAAGATAATTTATTTATCATTGTTTATGAATATGTAAAATGCATGTCATTGCATGATGTGTGTGTGTGTGTGTGTGTGTGTGTGTGTGTGTGAGAGAGAGAGAGAGAGAGAGAGAGAGAGATTAATTATGGATATGAGCACTAGGGTGCCATGAAATTTGTAAATCCACGCTAACATATTCTATTGCATTTTTTTTTAGTTCACATTGTGCATGCATTGTATTTAATTATGGTCCTTCTTGGGAGGCTTATTTAGTTGTTATTGTGGGGATATTTTCCTCTAATGGTTGGAATTTGAAATCCTTGTAACATGGAAACTTGTCCCATGGCTAGGAGTGTTGGGTGGGGATGCTACAAAAAAAAACTAAAATAACGGGGAAAACATTAATTGAAGGACATGGGAGCGAGTTTTGATTCACTTATGTGTGCACAGTTCATGAGATCATTTTAATATAATCTCTTTGGGTGCAACCACAAGTTTGAACACTACCTCAAGGTGACCCCATGGATCTAGGACCAACCCTCATGGGAATTGACTTACCTTTCCCATTGTTGAAAAACTCATCACTTTTGACCAATGGATCCAATATTTTTGGGGCCCTAGCTAATTAAAGATTACGATGGTATGATTGAATGTTTATTTGATCATTTTTTTTGTTTACCACATATTTCAAAGTATAAATTAAGGGTGGATGTTGGAATGTAATATTTACTTATTCAAATATCCCTTATGTCAACATTCTTTATTTGTATCCCCAAGTCATTCGTAAGGGGGTGTGTTGGAGATATGTTGGCTAACCTTGACACTTGTCTCCAATTGCCCATAAAAGTAATTTATCTTACACCTTTAATGGTCCACTATGGATCACATTGGTGCCAATGGGTACCCCCTAGGGATATTGCACCTTGGGCTAGGTCCACAACGAAGGTGAATTTAACACATATTTATAAATATCTTTGAGTTTGTATTTGTACTTGTATCACTTGAGAAAATATATCATTAATTCTCATGTTATGGGTTATTTTTCATTATGATGCATGATTATTAATGAATCGGGTTTAGTATGTTTATCACATATACTTAATGTTATTATTTCCATCAGGTTGTGGTTTAGCATAAACTTGAAGCAGTTGTTGTGACAATGATTCACATTCAAATCTTGGTGAGCATGCTCCTCCACTGCATGGGGTTCACCGGATGTGCCTATTGGTTATATTGAATATTGTTAATGTATCCTTTGGATGGATTATTGTATGGCACTTGCAAGGTACCAATAAACCCTATTCTTTTCTTAAGTGTGTGAGGGTGAGTTGAGATTCTTTCCAATTTTATGGTTCAAAGTTGTATATGTGTTCAACATGTATTTGTATAGCTCACCTAATGTGCATCTATTCACATGAAGCTATCACCACAACACTTAATTTTTTAKATCTTGCAAGTTTGGCAATAGAGTATACAAGTTGATCCAAAGATCGATCTCTTGATATCCGTGATTCATGGGATTCCCTTAGGTGTTGCCTTGTACTATAACTGTGCACAAAGATAAGTATAAATATGCATCAAAGATAACACTTAATCTCTCAAGTATATTCCTACACCATTGCTCACTATTCTATTACATTAACGATGGTTACTCATAATTGCAAACCATGCAATGTTGGTTATTATATTGGTTTATTTCTCATGTATTAATAATAAACGATACAACACTATTTTAACATTTTACTCATTCTTTAGTGTTGAATGGATCTCCTCACACGATAACATAGTATCACTTCCACAGTTTACTAAATACATCTTTCAATATTGTGTTTGCACCACATACTAATAGATATAAAAATGAAAGATAAGCCTCTTTGAGGGGTAAACCTCCTTTTACAATAGAACAMATGTACAAGAATGAGATGAAATATATTATAAAACTAGGTCTCYTTAGTGTGTGTGTGTGTGTGTAGGAGACAAAGGGTACAATTACAATTAAAGGGTCTAGCCAACAACACTAATATAACAATAGAAATATAACTCAYTATCTAGGGCTTTACATGGGCCTTTATGCTTAACATAGGGCTTCGTCTAGAGCTTAACACAATTCTGTTTTGTCAATTCATGTTTATATTGACATATCACCCTTCCTTCAAGTACATGATCCTACTTCAAGATAAATTTCTTTGATTCTTAACTTGTCCAAGTTTTAACATAGTATCAAAGTCATGGTTGGTTAAGTGAATGGGAATCCTCAAAGCATGTCTCACTTAAGAGGGTGTGTTAGATGCAACAATCCACACTATGAACAAGGTTGTTTGTCATGAAACAAGCACACAGCTTGGTAGTAGAGCAACTCATCAGTGAGGGGCATGACCTACGTTTGAATCTTTGTCTATCCACGTGTGAACTATTTCTATGTTTCCCTTTTGCTTCTACCATGCATACTTTTATAGATATGGACATGATTGATTGTTTATCACTCATAATACGATTGTTCTTATGTATAGTTTTAATAATAGCAATACATGCAATTCACGATGATATTTCCTTTGAATTAAGAGTTTTGACATATGTGTTTAAATTTTTTCCCCACACTTTCGAGATTGGGAATCTTAATCCTTCTACGTTAAGATCATAAGTAATTGTTTTTTTATACATTTTTTATTTTGTTATGGTTAGTAAGTTTTGTATACGAGGTTTCCAATTGTCTTTCAACTAGAAAAAATGGTTTATATGATATGAATCTGCATACCATTCCAATGACAAAAAATTCCATCCTATTAAGTTAATTTTGGGCATCTTTGATTTAATTAGCTTTTATATATATGACAGACATTAACTTTGTTGTTTTGGGCTTCTTATTGATTATGGTTGATTTCAATTTATCCTAGTTACATTAATATTTTTTAATTCTGGCTAGATACTTATAAGTAGAACTACTCAGTTGTTATTTGTTGAGAGTATTTTACAAATAAAAATAAATATTTAGAAACATGAACTAGTTTGTAGACACAATCCCCTTTTCATTGAATGTGGGGAATAATATACTTCTAAACCTTATATTTTTTAGGTCTTCATTGGTGATATCTATTCTCTTCGTAGGTGTTCTTTTGATTTTTTTTTTTATAGATGGTTAATTGAATAATTTTCTATAGTTTTCCTAGTCATTTGAGTAATTGACATTGTTATATGTTATTTGTGTTTTGTGATTAATGTTGTTTTTTAAAGCTAAGTTAGTCAACGACACAACCATGTTTTATCATTCTCAATGAATGAGTTGTTGAGAAACGACATCCTTGCTTTGGTGTCATTGTTATAAATTGGTCTCCTTAACACCTTGCAATCAAAACTTCATATATATAAGTATTTATATATAAATAAAATGGTTGACCTGCAAAATAATCAACACATGACCTATTGTCGAAAATACACAAGCTCAATGCAAGATGGAGAAAATGAGAAACCATGATTCTGAGTACAATATCCTCGTACATATTTTGTGGGATTGTTATGACTTGGACATCAATGTTGTAGCATGTATATGTTTATATTTGATAATTCCACAAACTCAAAGGAATAAATCACAATGATGATGAATATAATGCAAGAAAACCTCCAAACACATAAAAAATAAGTGTGGTTAGATAATATGGAATATGAATGCATATATTGGGTGAATTGAGTATTCTTCCAAAGAGAGTGAGCAAGTGGCATGCAGAGTCCCAATAGATATAACACCCAAGTCTTGTGTATTGAAATAAATTTTTTTTAAACTAAAACAATTAGATTTTGTATTAAAAGAGGCTGCAACCAAACCCGACAACATAGTAGTACAAAATTGAAAGAGGTCGTCTCCCACTTGCAAGACTTTCAGCTTCCCATCAAAATGCAACGAGAGGAATTTATGTTGCTTTCTTTTACATCTACACTTTCTTCTATATTCTTGCATACAAGGGTACACTCTTACAAATTATTTGTCTAATTGAATAAAAAAACATAACATTATTTCCAACTAGGTTAGAGTACAAATCATCCCTTATACAGTGAATCCAAAGAGGTTTGATATTCTAGAGAAATATTTGCTTTTCTCTTTTTCTCGTCTTTCCCAATTCGATTTCCTTCCCATTATGAGGGGAGGGGAAGAATGTCGAACTTTCTTCAAAGCTCCAACAAAATAGGGGATTCAAAAGACTCAGGTGAATTCACCTTACCGCTAAAGGAATTTCTTGAACTTGATCCGCTTCCCCGTCCACGAGGGTTTTCTGATTTGGAATGCTTGCCACCTCATTTTGATGCCTTTTTTTGATCATTGTATTTTTGATTTGATTCCCCTTTTGGTGCATTTGGATCGACATTCTCATTGTTGGTCCCTTATTTTGACATGCCTTCATTCAAAGGGGTCTCTAAAATTTTCCTTTTAGACAACTATTTATCCCACTGAGGGATAGTTAAAGCCTCCCTATGATGCTTGATATTAACATCTTCATCCACACCCTTTATTTTTATTTCTATTAGTAACAACTTGGAAAGGAGATTGATCACCTTTAGAGGGGACTTCCGAGGGAGAAGACGTTGGAGTAGGATTCTTAGGAAAAAAATTCGCAAAGTGGTCATACTTTTGCCAAATATTGCATTTAAAGTGAAGATGTTCATAATCCAATGGTTGATAATAGGACCATCCATCTACTTGACGCTAAATGGCTTCATGTAACCCTTTCTCCAAATATATCTACACACAAATGGGTGCACAAGAGAATATGACATTCTGTAGATCTATTGCTTCAATAAATTTCCCTGGACTATCTCCAATTTCTTGCAATGTGGGCTTGTACCAAAAAAATCAAAGGACGAAAGGACAAGAAAATCGAGAGAGGGGAAAATGTTATTTCTTCATCAAGATGCAAATCAAGAGAGGGGTAACAGCTATTTCTTCATCAAGATGAAAATTTAACGACCACTTTGAAAGGAACATTCCTCTAGAATTAATAAAATAAGGAATAAATCTAAATATTATATTTGCATCCTGCTTAAACTCATATAAGAAGATGAAGAAACCTCTTATGTAGGAAAAAACCCAATACCTCATCCTAGAAACCTAGTTTTCTTGGACCTAATCATCAACTGAGCTAATCCTTAGCCAACGACCAATAAGTTTCCAACTAAGCCCTGGTGTGAATATGCCACATCATTTTCATGAGCCAAAGGGGTTTTCAGATTAAGCAAAGGAATGGTTTCATTTTTTTTTACATATTTCACACCTAAATTTTCATTATTCTTGAAACCAATCCCTTTTTTTCCTCCGCAAAAAAGAAAATCAAAGGCCTACCTAATAGAATTGTATCGAAAATTTGCATTATTATTGAAACCAAGCCCTTTTTTGCGTCTGTAAAAAAGAAAATCAAAGGCTTCCCCAACATAATTTTATACATCAAGTTGGAAGGATTCCATACCATAACAAGAACAAAATGGGAGGAATATACTTGAAAATACAAAGAAAGAGCACCGGGCCACAAGGGAAATTGGGTCGAATCTCCAAGCTTACCTTAAACAACATCAAAGTTCTCCAAAGGAGAGTAAAAATTCCTCCAAAGCAGAATGAACCCCGAAAACCAGGGAACACAATCAATCTTCATATTGATTCAAGCTAAACTTTAGGAGAGGCAACGACTTAATGTTCATATTGATTCAAGTTAAACTTTAGGAGAAGCGTAAGCTAGGGTTAAACCCTAGCCATGGAAGGAACTCTCGATCGCCAGAGAATTTCCCTCAGGTCATACCCTTTTGTTGATGTAAAACACTGTTTTACGGTCTTAAGTTCAACCTCATGAGGATATGATTCCCTTTGCATTTTTAGAGAGGTGATACTCCTCTTGTTCTTATAAATTTATGAAAGAAAATAAAACAAAGTCCGAGAAGGACTAGACTTTGTTGAAGCTAACATTCACATTCAAAAACAATACATGAGATTGGGACCAAGTATCTTTAAAAGAAAACCATATATATAATATTTTACAAAGTAGATAAACCAAATGAGTGTGATAAATAAGAGGTTGACATTTCCATCACAACATTCATCAAGACAATAAACAATATCCACGATAGAGAGACAAGAAAAATGGACCGCATATAGAAGAAAGCTTTAAATGATCATTCCATAAAGAAACAAAAAGATTATGATGGATAAAACATTTTGAAACTCAAGCTTCAGATCAAAGTCTTTGAGAATATAGTGATGTAGTATCCCAAG